>CM075734.1:8659227-8719227 GCA_037974335.1 Prionace glauca
CACACACACACAAACACATCTATACACACAAATATCTAAACAAAGTACCACAAACACATCTATACACACACAGAAACACCACACATATAAACACACAAATATCTACACAAAGTACAACAAACACACACACACAAACACATCTATACACACAAATATCTACACAAAGTACAACAAACACACACACACACAAACACATCTATACACACAAATATCTACACAAAGTACAACAAACACACACACACACAAACACATCTATACACACAAATATCTACACAAAGTACAACAAACACACACACACAAACACATCAACACACACAAATATCTACACAAAGTACAACAAACACACACACACACACATCTATACACACAAATATCTACACAAAGTACAACAAACACACACACACAAACACATCTATACACACAAATATCTACACAAAGTACAACAAACACACACACACAAACACATCTATACCCACAAATATCTACACAAAGTACAACAAACACACAGACCCACACACAAGTACTCACTCACGTACAGACACAATGCATACATAGACACACGTACACAAATATAAACATGCTATACACAGTACCACAAACACAATTATAAGAATCATAAAAATTATGAGAAGTCAGCCCCTCGAGCCTACTCCACCATTCAATAAGCTCACAACTGATCTCATCTTGGCCTCAACTCCACTTTCCTGCCCATTCTCCAAAACCCTTCAACCCATTACTAATTAAAAATCTATCTCCTCTTTAAATTTACTCAATGTCCCAGCATCCACTGCACTCTACAGACCCATGATCTGTTAAGAGAAGTAGTTTCTCCTCATCTCTGAGTTAAATGTGCAACCCCTTATCCTAAAACAATGACCTCTTGTTCTTGATTACTCCACAAGAGAAAACATCCTCTCCACATTTATACTGCCAATTCCTCCCCCCCCCCCCCTTATCTTGTACACCTCTCATTTTCCTGACCTCCAGTGAGTATAGGACTGAACTGCCCAATCTCTCTTCATACATCAAATCCCTTATTTCTGGAATCAATCTAGTGAACCTCTCAACCACCTCCAATAAAACTCCCCAAAGTAAGGGGACTAAAACTGTACATAATATTCTAACTGTGGTCTCAATAATGATTTGTACAGTAACAGAAACAGTTCACTACTTCTCTGTTCTGTTCCTTGAGCTATAAATGTCAAGAATCCATTTGCCTTCCATATTACCATTTGCCTTCCATATTACCTCTTCATTTAGATAATAATTTGCCTTTGTATTTTTCCTGCCAGACTGGATAACATAGAACATAGAAAAACTACAGCACAATCAGGCCCTTCGGCCCACAAGTTGTGCCAATCATATCCCTACCTACCAAGCCTTAGAACTATCTGTAACTCCCAATCCCATTAAATCCCATGTACTCACCCAGAAGTCTTTTAAAAGACCCCAGCGAGTTCGCCTCTACCACCACTGACAGCAGCCGATTCCATTCACTCACCACCCTCTGAGTGAAAAACTTACCCCTAACATCACCTCTGTACTTGCTTCCCAGCACCTTAAACCTGTGTCCTCTCAGTGACCATTTCAGCCCTGGGAAATAGCCTCTGAGAATCCACCCTATCTATTCCTCTCAACATCTTATAAACCTCTATCAGGTCGCCTCTCAATCTTCATCTCTCCAGGGAGAAGAGTCCCAGCTCCCTCAACCTATCTTCATATGGCATGCCTCCCAATCCAGGCAACATCCTTGTAAATCTCCTCTGCACCCTCTCAATAGCTTCCACATCTTTCCTGTAGTGAGGCGACCAGAACTGTGCACAGTACTCCAAGTGGGGTCTGACAAGGGTCTTATAAAGTTGCAGCATTACCTCCCGACTCCTAAACTCAATCCCTCAATTAATGGAGGCCTTAACCTTATACTTATCTTTGTTGAACTCCATCTGCCAAATTTTTCCCCATTCGCTTAACCTAACCAGACCTATTTGTAAACTTTTTATTTCATTATCGCAACTTACTATACTATATTTAAGTGAAATCTGCAGATTTGGTTAAGGTACCTACTATCCCTGCATCCAGATCATTAATATAGCTTGCAAATGGTTGGGACCCAAGGATCAAACCTTGTGACACCCCACTAGTGACATCTTGCCAACCAGAAAAAGACACAATTATCCAAACTCTCTGCTTACCAGAGAGTTAACATTTACATTCAACATTCTGCTTAACATTCAACAACAGCCCAAGTATGACCCATCGCATGTGTGCCCCTTGTTGATACTTTGTGTAGATATTTGTGTGTGTTGATGTGTGTGTGGATGTGTTTGTTAGTGTGTGTGTGTCTATTGTGTTCTGAGACTGTGTGTATCCGTGTTACTGTGTGAGTCTCTGTTGTGACTATTAATATGTTTGAATACAAACACAGAAATGAGGCAGACGTGGCCATTCAGCCCCCCAATCCTGTCCCACCTCTGATGTCTGATCTGCCTGTGGCCTTAACTTCACTTCCCTAATTATCCTAACTCTCTGCTTACCAAACCCAGCTTGCAGGTGCAGCAGGTGGTCAGGAAGGCGAATGGGATGCTGGCCTTCATAGCGAGGGGGATTGAATATAAAAGTAGGGAGGTCTTGCTGCAGCTGTATAGGGCATTGGTGAGGCCGCAGCTGGAGTACTGTGTGCAGTTTTGGGCGCCGCACCTGCGCAAGGATATTTTGGCCTTGGAGGGAGTGCAGAGGAGGTTTACTAGGCTGATACCGGAGTTGAGGGGATTGAGCTATGAGGAGAGGCTGAATAGACTGGGTCTGTACTCGTTAGAGTTTAGAAGAATGAGGGGAGATCTCATTGAGACGTATAAGATGATGAATGGGATGGATAGGGTAGAGGTGGAGAGACTCTTCCCGCTCAGAAAGGACAGTAGGACTAGGGGGCACAGCCTCAAGATAAGGGAGGTGCAGTTTAGAACGGAGTTGAGGAGGAACTTCTTCACTCAAAGGGTGGTGAATCTCTGGAATTCTCTGCCCGTTGAAGTGGTGGAGGCTGCCTCGCTAAATATATTTAAGATGTGGGTAGATAGGTTTTTGGTAGGCAAGGGGATTAAGGGTTATGGGGAGAAAGCGGGATTGATCCACTTCAGATCAGCCATGATCTTATTGAATGGCGGGGCAGGCTCGAAGGGCTAGATGGCCTGCTCCTGCTCCTATTTCTTATGTTCTTATGTTTCAATTAGTTAGCCGCTCCTCTATCAAAGGTAATAAATTACTCCTAATCTCATGCGCAAGAACATTCTATGTTAAATTTTTTGTGTGGCATCTTATCAAATGCCCACAAACACCACTCACGTGTACCTGTGGGCACACACAGTCCGGCAAGCAAAAACGAGATAATGAGAATTCAGGGCCAGCGTGTTCCAGTTAGTGTGAAGTGCAAGGCTGGCAGGAGTAGGGAACGCTGGATGACTCGAGATATCGAGGCTCTGGTCAATAAAAAGAAGGAAGCTTCTGTCGAGTGTAGGCAGCTGGGGGACAAGTGAATCCCTTGAGGAGTAGAGGGGGTGTAGGAGTACACTTCAAAGAGAAATCAGGAGGGCAATAAGGGGACATGGGATAGCTTTTGACAGGGGAGAATCCAAAGATATTTTACAAACATATTAAGGGCAGAAGAGTAACTCGGTAGAGAATAGGTCCCCTTTAAGATCAATGAGGTTGTCTATGTGTGGAGCCCCAGGAGATGGGTGAGATCCTAAATGAATATTTCTTGTCAGTATTCACCACGGAGGAAGTTAGGAAACACGGGGAAGTAAATAGAGATGTCTTGAAAAGCAGAAGAGGAGGTGCTGGAGGTCTTATAAATGTAATAAATCCTTGGGACCTGATCGTGTGTATCCCAGGGCATTGGGGAAGCTTGGGAGATAGTTGTATCATGGACAGCTATTGGTGAGACGCCAGAAGACTGGAGGGAGGCAAATGTTGATCTCTTATTTAGGAAAGTCGACAGGGAAAAACCACGGTACTACAGACCGATTAGCCCAACGTCAGTGGTGGGGAAGTTTTTAAAAAAATTTTTATTCATTCATAGGACACGCGCGTCAGAATTTATTGTCCATTCCTCGTTGTCCTTGGAGGGTAGTTGAGAATCAACCACATTGCTGTGGCTCTGGAGTTACATGTTGGCCAGACCAGGTCAGGATGGCAGATTTCCTTCCCTAATGGACATTAGTGAACCAGTGGGTTTTTACGGCAATGGTTTCATGATCGCCAGCAGAATCTTCATTCCACCATCTACCGTGGTGGGATTCGAAGCTGCTTGTCCAGAACGTTAGCTGAGTTTCTGGATTAATAATCTAGCAATAATACCACCAGGCCATCACCTCGGAAGGAATACTGATAGACAGGATCTACATGTATTTGGCAAGGCAAGGACTGATAGTTTGTAGATAGTTTGAGTCACGTTGAGATCAGAAAGGAGGTGGTACTGAGGGTCTTGAGAAACATTAAAGTAGATAAGTCCCCAGGGCCTGATGGTCTATACCCCAGAATACTGAGAGACGCAAGGGAGAAAATTGCTGGGGCCTTGAGAGAAATCTATGTGTCCTCTTAGGCTGCAGGAGAGGTCTCAGAGGAATAGCCAGTGTTGTTGCTTTGTTTAAGAAGGGTAGCAAGGATAATCCAGGTCATTACAGGCTGGTGAACCTCACATCAGTGATAGGGAAATTATTGGAGAGGATTCTTCGAGACAGGATTTATTCCCACTTGGAAATAAGTGGACATATTAGCAAGAGGCAACATGATTTTGTGAAGGGGAGGTCATGTCCCACTAACTTGATTGAGTTTTTCAAGAAAGTGACGAAGATGATTGATGAGGGTAGGGCAGTGGATGTTGTCTACATGGACTTCAGTAAGGCCTTTGATAAGGTCTCTCATGGCAGACTGGTGCAGAAGGTAAAGCCACATGGGATCAGAGGTGAGCTGGCAAGGTGGATACAAAACTGGCTCGGTCAGAGAAAAACAGTAAAAAGTCTGACAACACCAGGTTTTAGTCCAACCGATTTATTTGATAAGACAGAGGGTAAGACAGAGAAGACAGAGGGTAGCAGTGGAAAGGTGTGTTTCTGAATGGAGGGATGTGATAAGTGGTGTTCCTCAGGGATCAGTACTGGGACCTTTGCTGTTTGTAATATATATAAATGATTTGGAGGGAAATGTAACTGGATTGATTAGTAAGTTTGCGGATGACACAAAGGTTGGTGGATTTGCGGACAGCGATGAGGACTATCAGAGGATACAGCAGGATGTAGATCAGTTGGAGACTTGGGCGGAGATGGAGTTTAATCTGGACAAATGTGAGGTAATGTATTTTGGAAGGTCTAATACAGATAGGAAATATACAGTAAATGGCAGGACCCGTAGGAGTATTGATAGGCAGAGGGATCTGGGTGTACAGGTACACAGATCACTGAAAGTGGCAATGCAGGTGGAGAAGGTAGGCAAAAAGGCATACGGCAGCTTGTCTTCATTGGCTGGGGTACTGAGTTTAAAAATTGACAAGTCATGTTGCAGCTTTATAGAACCTTAGTTAGGCTGTGTTTGGAATATCGTGTTCAATTCTGGTCACCACACCAGAAGGATGTGGAGGCTTTGAAGAGGGTACAGAAAAGATTTACCAGGATGTTGCCTGGTATGGAGGGAATTAGCTGTGAGGAGAGGTTGGAGAAACTTGGTTTGTTCTCACTGGAACAACAGAGGCTGAGGAGCGATCTGATAGAAGGCTACAAGATTATGAGAGGCGTGGACAGAGTGGAAGCTTTTTTCCAGGGTGGAAGAGTCAATTACTAGGGGGCATAGGTTTAAAATGCGAGGGGCAAGGTTTAAAGGAGATGTGTGAGGCAATTATTTTTCTCAGAGGATGGTGGATGCCTGGAACTCACTGCTGGGAAGTTGTGGAAGCATTTACGATAGTGACTTTTAAGGGGTGTCTAGACAACATAAGAACATAAGAAATAGGAGCAGGAGTAGGCCATCTAGCCCCTCGAGCCTGCCCCGCCATTCAATAAGATCATGGCTGATCTGTCGCGGCTCAGCTCCACATTCCTGCTTTCTCCCCATAACCCTTAATCCCCTTGCCTACCAAAAACCTATCCACCCGTGTCTTACATATATTTAGCGAGGCAGCCTCCACCACTTCAACGGGCAGAGAATTCCAGAGACTCACCACCATTTGAGTGAAGAAGTTCCTCCTCAACTCCGTTCTAAACTGCCCCCCCTTTATCTTGAGGCTGTGCCCCCTAGTCCTACTGTCCTTTCTGAGTGGGAAGAGTCTCTCCACCTCTACCCTATCCATCCCATTCATCATCTTATACGTCTCTATAAGATCCCCCCTCATCCTTCTAAACTCCAACGAGTACAGACCCAGTCTATTTAGTCTCTCTTCATAGTCCAATCCCCTCATCTCCGGTATCAGCCTAGTGAATCTCCTGTGCACTCCCTCCAAGGTCAATATATCCTTGTGCAAGTGCGGCGCCCAAAACTGCACACAGTACTCCAGCTGCGGCCTCACCAATGCCCTATACAGCTGCAGCAAGACCTCCCTACTTTTATATTCAATCCCCCTCGCTATGAAGGCCAGCATCCCATTCGCCTTCCTGACCACCTGCTGCACCTGCAGGCTGGGTTTTTGCGACTCATGCACAAGGACCCCGAGGTCCCTCTGCACCGTCGCCTGCTGCAGTTTTTCGCCCTTTAAATAGTAATAGTAAACAAATATATGACTAGGATGGGAATAGAGAGATATGGACCCTGGAAGGGTAGAAGGTTTTAGTTCAGATGGTCAGCATGACCGGTGTAAGAATGGAGGGCTGAAGGGCCTGTTCCTGTGCTGTAACTTTCGTTGTTCTTTGATTAGGAATAATCAGCATGGCTTTGTACGTCGGAAATTGTGTCTTACAAATCTGATAGCGTTTTTTGAAAGGGTGACCAAAGAAAAGATGAGGGCAGTGTTGTAGACATTGTCTACATGGACGATCACAAGGCCTTTGACGAGGTACAGCATGGTAGACCAGTCAGGAAGGTTAGGTCACATGGGATCCAGCAAGAACTAGCCAATTGGATTTAAAAAACTTGGTTTGTGTAGCAGGCAGACTGGAGACCTGTGACCAGCAGTGTGCTCCAGGGATTGGTGCTGGGTTCACTGGCGCTTGTCATTTATATAAATGGTTTGGATGAGATTTTAGGAGGCGCGCTTTGTAAGTTTGTGGATGACACTAAAATTGGTGGTAGAGTGGACAGTGAAGACGTTATCTAAGGCTACAGTGGGATCTTGATCATCTGGGCCAGTGGGCCAAGGAATGGCAGATGGAGTTTAATTCAGATAAAGTGTTGCATTTTGGTAAGACAAACCAGGACAGGACTTACACCTGTTAATGGTCGGGCCCGGGGAGTGTTGTCGAACAGGGAGACCGAGGGGTACAGGTACATAGTTCCTTGGAAGTGGCATCATGGAAGGTAGGGTGGTGAAGGAGATGTTTGGCACACTGGCCTTCATCATCCAGGGCATTGAGTACAGGAGATGGGACTTTATATTACAACTGTACAAGACATTGGTAAGACCACATTTGGAGGAAGGGGGACAATTCCAGTCACCTTGCTGTAGGAAGGATGTTATTAAACTGGAAAGGGTGCAAAAAAGATTTATAATAATGTCTATAAAATAATGAGGGCCACAGATCAGCGAGAAAGTCAATATCTTTTCCCAAAGGTAGGGGAGTCTAAAACTAAAAGGCAAAGGTTTAAAATGAGAGGGGAGAGACACAAAAGTGTCCAGAACAGCTTTCTCTTTCACACACAGGATAGTGAGTGTCTGGAATAAGTAGTAGTAGAGGTGGGTACAATTTTGTTTTTTAAAAAGCATTTAGAAAGTTACATGGTTAAGATGGGGATAGACGGATATGGGCCAAACGCGGGTAATTGGGAGTAGTTTAGGGCCGAAGGGCCTGTTTCCATGCTGTAAATCTCTATGACTCTAATGGAAGGTTTGAATTGTAAGGAGAGGCTGGATAGACTGGGACTGTCTCTCCCTGGAGGGTAGGAGGCTGAGGGGATAACTTTATACATGTCTATAAAATCATGAGGGGCATTGATAAGGTGAAGAGTCAAAATCTTTTCCCCAGAGTCGGGCAGCTCAAGACTAGAGGGCACAGGTCTCAGGTGAGAGGGGAAAGGTTTAAACTGGACCTGAGTGTCACCTTTTTCACACAGAGGGTGGGATGTATATGGAATGAGCTGCCAGAGGAGGTGGTAGAGGCGGGTACAATTACTACCGTTACAGATTTGAAAGCGACATGAATAGGAAAGGTTTAGAGGGAGATGGGCCAAACACAGGCAAATGGGACTAAATCAGTTCTGGAAACCTGGTCAGTATGGAGAGATGGGCCGAAGGGCCTGTTGTACATCTCTGTGATTCTGTGGCTGACAGAGAGCAGGTGAGAGAGAGGGAAATAAATACAAATAGATACACACCAGCTCAACACACAGAGAGCGAGAGTCCCCAAAAACCTGTCCCCCTTCTTCCCTCCCTCCCTCCACTGCCTCCCTTCCTCACCCCTCCCTCTTTCTTTCCCTCTCCCTTCCTCCCCTTTCCCTCTCCCTCCCACTCCTCCCTCCCCTCCCTCCCACCCCTCCCTCCCCTCTCTCCCACTCCTTCCTGCCCCTCCCTCCCCCCTCCCCTCCTCCCTGCCCCTCCCTCCCCCTCCTCCCTACCCCTCCCTCCCTCTCCTTCCTCCCTGCCCCTCCCTCCCCCCCTCCCCCTCCTCCCTCCCCCCTCCCCTCCTCCCTACCCCTCCCTCTCCCCCCTCCCCCCCTCCCTCCCCTCCCTCCCCCTCCTCCCTCCCCTCCCTCCCACTCCTCCCTCCCCTCCCTCCCACTCATCCCTCCCCTCCCTCCCCCTCCTCCCTCCCCTCCCCCTCCCTCCCTCCCCTCCCTCCCCCTCCTCCCTCCCCTCCCTCTCCCCTCCCTCCCCTCCCTCCCTCCCCTCCCTCCCTCTCTCTCCCTCCCCTCCCTCCCTGCCCCTCCCTCCCCTCCCTCCCCCTCCTCCCTCCCCTCCCTCCCACTCCACCCTCCCCTCCCTCCCACTCCTCCCTCCCCTCCCTCCCCCTCCTCCCTCCCCTCCCCCTCCCTCCCTCCCCTCCCTCCCCCTCCTCCCTCCCCTCCCTCTCCCCTCCCTCCCCTCCCTCCCCCTCCTCCCTCCCCCCCTCCCTCCCCTCCCTCCCTCCCCTCCCTCCCCCTCCTCCCTCCCCTCCCTCTCCCCTCCCTCCCCTCCCTCCCCCTCCTCCCTCCCCTCCCTCCCTCCCCTCCCTCCCTCTCTCTCCCTCCCCTCCCTCCCTGCCCCTCCCTCCCCTCCCTCCCCTCCCTCCCACTCTTCCCTCCCCTCCCTCTCCCTCCTCCCTCCCTCCCCTCCCTCCCACTCCTCCCTCCCCTCCCTCCCACTCCTCCATCCCCTCTCTCCCCTCCCTCCCCCTCCTCCCTCTCCCTCCTCCCTCCCCTCCCTCCCCCTCCTCCCTCCCCCCCTCCCCTCCTCCCTACCCCTCCCTCCTTCTCTCTCCCTCCCCTCCCTCCCTGCCCCTCCCTCCCCCTCCTCCCTTCCCCTCCCTCTCCCTCCCTCCCCTCCCTCCCCCTCCTCCCTCCCCTCCCTCCCTCCCCCTCCTCCCTCCCACTCCTCCCTGCCCCTCCCTCCCCCTCCTCCCTCCCCTCCCTCCCTCTCTCTCCCTCCCCTCCCTCCCTGCCCCTCCCTCTCCTCCCTCCCCCTCCTCCCTCCCCTCCCTCCCCTCCTCCCTACCCCTCCCTACCCCTCCCTCCTTCTCTCTCCCTCCCCTCCCTCCCTGCCCCTCCCTCCCACTCCTCCCTCCCCTCCCTCCCCCTCTCTCCCTCCCCCTCCCTCCCCTCCTCCCTACCCCTCCCTCCCCCTCCGTGACTCACCTTTCCGACGAGCTGTACAATCTCAGCCAGGTCTTCCTCCTCCTGAAGAATCTCCTTAGCCTTGGTACGCAGGGGAACAAACTCGGAGAAGTGCTTCTCGTAATACTCGTCCAGCGTCCGGGTGTACTTACTGTAGCTGATCAGCCAGTTCACCGAGGGGAAATGTTTCTGCTGGGCTAACTTCTTATCAAGACCCCAGAATACCTGCAGCACAAGATGGAGAATGTGTCCAAACCCTCAGCTTTCAGCAACGGGAAGGATTCACATTGGGGGGGGGCACTGAGACGGCGCGGGGTGCCATTGCGCAGGCAACCCCCTGCCCCCAACTGACCACCCTCACGGGCATCGCACTCCGCCCTGCCCACCCCCCCCCTCATCATTGGTGACATTGGCAGTGTAACCCCACCCCCCCCAATGGCAACACAATCCATTGGCATTGGGGCAGTGGGATCCTCTTGATGAGTTCCCCCATTATAATCCCACCCTGCACACAACCCCCCCCTCAACTCACTATACCCAGTGATCACCTCTCCTTCCATACCCTCCCCTGCCAATCACCTCTGGCTGGAGAGCTCCCCTCCCCTGCCAAGATCCACCCTTGCCTCCCTCCCTGCACAGCTCCCCACTTTGCCTCCCCCCTCCACCCCGCTGTGTAGCCCCACCACCACTCAGGCTCCAATCCCACTCCGGTTTCATGCCCTTGGCACTGCCCTGGTGCAGTTATGGTACCTTGTGGGCATAGCAAAGGTGCCCAGTGGGCAGTGCCAGGGTGCCCAGTGAATGGTGCTAGGGTGCCCAAAGAGCAGTGCGATGATGCCCAGTGGGCAGTGCCAGGGTGCCCAGTGAATGGTGCTAGGGTGCCCAAAGAGCGTAGTGATGATGCCCAGTGGGCAGTACCAGGGTGCCCAGTGAATGGTGCTAGGGTGCCCAAAGAGCAGTGCGATGATGCCCAGTGGGCAGTGGCAGGGTGCCCAATCAATGGTGCTAGGGTGCCCAAAGAGCAGTGTGATGATGCCCAGTGGGCAGTGGCAGGGTGCCCAGTGAATGGTGCTAGGGTGCCCAAAGAGCAGTGTGATGATGCCCAGTGGGCAGTGGCAGGGTGCCCAGTGAATGGTGCTAGGGTGCCCAAAGAGCAGTGTGATGATGCCCAGTGGGCAGTGGCAGGGTGCCCAGTGAATGGTGCTAGGGTGCCCAAAGAGCAGTGTGATGATGCCCAGTGGGCAGTGGCAGGGTGCCCAGTGAATGGTGCTAGGGTGCCCAAAGAGCAGTGCGATGATGCCCAGTGGGCAGTGGCAGGGTGCCCAGTGAATGGTGCTAGGGTGCCCAAAGAGCAGTGCGATGATGCCCAGTGGGCAGTGGCAGGGTGCCCAGTGAATGGTGCTAGGGTGCCCAAAGAGTGTTGTGATGATGCCCAGTGGGCAGTGGCAGGGTGCCCAGTGAATGGTGCTAGGGTGCCCAAAGAGCGTTGTGATGATGCCCAGTGGGCAGTGCCAGGGTGCCCAGTGAATGGTGCTAGGGTGCCCAAAGAGTGTTGTGATGATGCCCAGTGGGCAGTGGCAGGGTGCCCAGTGAATGGTGCTAGGGTGCCCAAAGAGCAGTGTGATGATGCCCAGTGGGCAGTGGCAGGGTGCCCAGTGAATGGTGCTAGGGTGCCCAAAGAGCAGTGTGATGATGCCCAGTGGGCAGTGGCAGGGTGCCCAGTGAATGGTGCTAGGGTGCCCAAAGAGCAGTGCGATGATGCTCAGTGGGCAGTGGCAGGGTGCCCAGTGAATGGTGCTAGGGTGCCCAAAGAGTGTTGTGATGATGCCCAGTGGGCAGTGGCAGGGTGCCCAGTGAATGGTGCTAGGGTGCCCAAAGAGCAGTGTGATGATGCCCAGTGGGCAGTACCAGGGTGCCCAGTGAATGGTGCTAGGGTGCCCAAAGAGTGTTGTGATGATGCCCAGTGGGCAGTGGCAGGGTGCCCAGTGAATGGTGCTAGGGTGCCCAAAGAGCAGTGTGATGATGCCCAGTGGGCAGTGGCAGGGTGCCCAGTGAATGGTGCTAGGGTGCCCAAAGAGCAGTGTGATGATGCCCAGTGGGCAGTGGCAGGGTGCCCAGTGAATGGTGCTAGGGTGCCCAAAGAGCAGTGCGATGATGCCCAGTGGGCAGTGGCAGGGTGCCCAGTGAATGGTGCTAGGGTGCCCAAAGAGTGTTGTGATGATGCCCAGTGGGCAGTGGCAGGGTGCCCAGTGAATGGTGCTAGGGTGCCCAAAGAGCAGTGTGATGATGCCCAGTGGGCAGTGGCAGGGTGCCCAGTGAATGGTGCTAGGGTGCCCAAAGAGTGTTGTGATGATGCCCAGTGGGCAGTGGCAGGGTGCCCAGTGAATGGTGCTAGGGTGCCCAAAGAGCAGTGTGATGATGCCCAGTGGGCAGTACCAGGGTGCCCAGTGAATGGTGCTAGGGTGCCCAAAGAGTGTTGTGATGATGCCCAGTGGGCAGTGGCAGGGTGCCCAGTGAATGGTGCTAGGGTGCCCAAAGAGCAGTGTGATGATGCCCAGTGGGCAGTGGCAGGGTGCCCAGTGAATGGTGCTAGGGTGCCCAAAGAGCAGTGTGATGATGCCCAGTGGGCAGTGGCAGGGTGCCCAGTGAATGGTGCTAGGGTGCCCAAAGAGCAGTGTGATGATGCCCAGTGGGCAGTGGCAGGGTGCCCAGTGAATGGTGCTAGGGTGCCCAAAGAGCAGTGCGATGATGCCCAGTGGGCAGTGGCAGGGTGCCCAGTGAATGGTGCTAGGGTGCCCAAAGAGTGTTGTGATGATGCCCAGTGGGCAGTGGCAGGGTGCCCAGTGAATGGTGCTAGGGTGCCCAAAGAGCAGTGTGATGATGCCCAGTGGGCAGTACCAGGGTGCCCAGTGAATGGTGCTAGGGTGCCCAAAGAGTGTTGTGATGATGCCCAGTGGGCAGTGGCAGGGTGCCCAGTGAATGGTGCTAGGGTGCCCAAAGAGCAGTGTGATGATGCCCAGTGGGCAGTGGCAGGGTGCCCAGTGAATGGTGCTAGGGTGCCCAAAGAGTGTTGTGATGATGCCCAGTGGGCAGTGGCAGGGTGCCCAGTGAATGGTGCTAGGGTGCCCAAAGAGCAGTGCGATGATGCCCAGTGGGCAGTGGCAGGGTGCCCAGTGAATGGTGCTAGGGTGCCCAAAGAGCAGTGCGATGATGCCCAGTGGCAGGGTGCCCAGTGAATGGTGCTAGGGTGCCCAAAGAGCAGTGCGATGATGCCCAGTGGGCAGTGGCAGGGTGCCAGATGGGCACTGCAGGTTGGCACTGCCCCATGGGGATTGTCCGGCTCTGCCCTGACCCCTCAGGGGCTTCAAT
Source organism: Prionace glauca (assembly GCA_037974335.1). NCBI lineage: Eukaryota > Metazoa > Chordata > Chondrichthyes > Carcharhiniformes > Carcharhinidae > Prionace > Prionace glauca. The sequence continues at coordinate 8,672,542 of CM075734.1, forward strand.
GCTCTCTGACCCCCCCTGGCCAGGCCCCGTTGGTGCAGAAGAGCAGTCGGTGTGAGTTCTGACTGGCATGGATGAATGGGAATGTGAGCCCAGATGATGCCACCCAGGACCCGTTCCTGGCAAAGAACAAAGAAAATTACAGCACAGGAACAGGCTCTTCAGCCCCCTGCACTGACCATGCTGCCGACTGAACTAAAACCCTTCTGGTCCCTTCCGGGGACCAAATCCCTCTATTCCCATCCTATTCATTTATTTGTCCAGACACCCCTTAAAACCCACTGTCATATCTGCTTCCACTACTCCCCCTGGCAGCGAGTTCCAGGCACCCACCACCCTCTCTGTAAAAAACTTGCCCCGTACATCTCCTTGGAATCTTGCCTCTCGCATCTTGAACCATTGTCATTGACTCTCCCACCCTGGGAAAAAGCTTCTGACTATCCGATCTGTCCATGCCCCTCATAATCTTGTAGACTTCTATCAGGTCTCCCCTCAACCACCATCATTCCAGTGAGAACAAACCAGGTTTCTCTAACCTCTCCTCAGAGCTAATGCCCTCCATACCAGGCAACATCCTGGTAAATCTTTTCTGTACCCTCTCCAAAGTCTCCACATCCTTCTGATAGTGTGGTGACCAGAATTGAACGCTATATTCCAAGTGTGGCCTAACTAAGGTTCGATGACATTGCAACATGACTTGTCAATTTTTAAACTCTATACCCCAGCCGATGAAGACAAGCTGCCGTATGCCTTCTTGACTACCTCCTCCACCTGCATTGCCACTTTCAATGACCTGTGTATCTGTACAACCCTCTGCCTAACAATACTCTTAAGGATTTTGCCATTTATTGTATATTTCCTATCTATATTTGCGTGCGGCAGGTTGTAGTGGGCTGCTCTTGGATGTTGCTTCGGGAGTTGCCCACTGCTTCATGTCGTTGGTGTGCTTAAACTGGACCATCTCGAGGGCATCATGACAGCTCAGAGACTATCTCTGTTGCTGTGCAGACACATGGATTTGGGCCTGTGTCCGTGGGAGTTTGCGCGTTCTCCCCGTGGTTGCGTGGGTTTCCTCCCACATCCCAAAAATGTGCTTTTAGGCTGATTGATTGGGTAACAAATTGTCCCTATATTGGACCTCCCTGATCCTCACACATTAGGCATAGACTAGAGTCATGAATAGGTCACTGACCATGGGACGGCGGCGCGGGCTCGTTGGGCCGAAGGGCCTGTTTCCCGTGCTGTGTTGTTCTTTGAACTTCTTTGAACTTTATATTTGACCTTCCAAAATGCATTACGTCACATTTGTCCAGATTAACCGCTATTTGCCATCTCTCTGCCCAAGTCTCCAACTGATCTGTATCCTGCTGTATTCTCTCTGATGGTCCTCATCGCTATCCTAGAATCCTCCAGTACAGAAAGAGGCCATTCGACCCATCGAGTCTGCACTGACCACAATCCCACCCAGGCCCTACCCCCATATCCTGACACATTATACCCACTAATCCCTCTAACCTATGCATCTACGGTCAATTTAAAATGGGGAATCAACCTAACTCGCACGTCTTTAGACTGCGGGAGGAAACCGGAGTGCCCGGAGGAAACCCACGCAGACACGAGGAGAATGTGCAAACTCCACACAGACAGTGACCCGAGCCGGGAATCGAACCCAGGACCCTGAAGCTGTGAAGCAGCAGTGCTAATCACTGTGCTACCGTGCCGCCGTTAATCCACCAACCTTTGTGTCATCCGCAAACTTACTAATCAAACCGGTTAGATTTTCCTCCAAATCATTAATACATATTACAACAGCAGAGGTCCCAGCACTGATCCCTGAGGAACACCACTTATCACAGCCCTCCGTGGTGTTGAGAGACACCACAGTCCAACACCAGCATCTCCACATCATACCTCCCCAATAGCCAGTCAGGATACAAAGACCTCTCTCAAGGCCCTAACAAGTTCCACCCTGACCTCTTTCAGTATTTTGGGATATATCCCACCGTGTCATTGAGATTTAAATAGGCTTTGCACCCTTTCTGAGTGCGGAGCCAGTCCCCCCGGCAAAACAATGCTGGTAACTCGGCTGTGACGAGAAACTGGGCATGGACCTGGTTTTTGTCCCAGGCACCATCGTACCCGCTCAGTGTGCCAATCACCAGGTGTGGCGAGCCCATAAGATCATACCCTGTGTCTCTGGGAGCTTTTAACTGGATCACAATCCAAAGCTACAATAATCAGTACTGACCCTCTGACTATGCAGCACTCCCTCAGTACTGACCCTCTGACAGTGCAGCACTCCCTCAGTACTGACCTCTGACAGTGCAGCACTCCCTCAGTACTGACCCTCTGACTATGCAGCACTCCCTCAGTACTGACCCTCTGACAGTGCAGCACTCCCTCAGTACTGACCTCTGACAGTGCAGCGCTCCCTCAGTACTGACCCTCTGACAGTGCAGCACTCCCTCAGTACTGACCCTCTGACAGTGCAGCACTCCCTCAGTACTGACCCTCTGACAGTGCAGCACTCCCTCAGTACTGATCCTCTGACAGTGCAGCACTCCCTCAGTACTGACCCTCTGACAGTGCAGCACTCCCTCAGTACTGACCCTCTGACAGTGCAGCACTCCCTCAGTATTGACCCTCTGACAGTGCAGCACTCTCTCAGTACTGACCCTCTGACAGTGCAGCACTCCCTCAGTACTGACCCTCTGACAGTGCAGCACTCCCTCAGTACTGACCCTCTGACAGTGCAGCACTCCCTCAGTACTGACCCTCTGACAGTGCAGCACTCCCTCAGTACTGACCCTCTGACAGTGCAGCACTCCCTCAGTATTGACCCTCTGACAGTGCAGCACTCCCTCAGTACTGACCCTCTGACAGTGCAGCACTCCCTCAGTACTGACCCTCTGACAGTGTAGCACTCCCTCAGTACTGACCCTCTGACAGTGCAGCACTCCCTCAGTACTGACCCTCTGACAGTGCAGCACTCCCTCAGTACCGACCCTCTGACAGTGCAGCACTCCCTGAGTACTGCACCTTGCGGATTATTCTGGCATTTTGTGCTCAACTCTCTGTTAAGGATGTGAGCTCACAATCTGCTGACTTGGAACTGATATCTTAGAACCATAGAACCCTACAGCGCAGAAAGAGGCCCTTCAGCCCATCGAGTCTGCACCGAACTCAATCCCACCCAGGCCCTACCCCCATATCCCTACATATTATACCCACTAATCCCTCTAACCTACACATCCCTGGATACTAAGAGGCAATTTTAGCATAGCCAATCAACCTAACCCGCACATCTTTGGACTGTGGGAGGAAACCGGAGCACCCGGAGAAAACCCACGCAGACACGAGGAGAATGTGCAAACTCCACACAGACAGTGACCCGAGCCGGGAATCGAACCCAGGACCCTGGAGCTGTGAAGCAGCAGTGCTAACCACTGTGCTACCGTGTCACTGTGCTACCGTGCCACTGAGAGACTTGTCTGTAAAATTCTGACAGGGCTGGATGCTTTGGATGTCGGGATGTTGTTTTCTCTGGCGGGGGGATGAGGGGGGGGGGGCGGCGGTGGTGATGGTGTGGAACAAAGTATCACAGTCTTGGGATATGGGGTAAGCCATTCAGGTCTGAGGTGAGGAGAACTTTCTTCACTCAGAGGCTGTTGGAGCTGTGGGATTCTTTCCTCTGGAGACCAATATATTGAAGAAGGAAATGGATAGATTTCTGGGTTCAAAAGGTGTCAAGGGGTATTGGGAGCTGGCAGGGGGATCATGGCATTGAGTTAGAGGGTCTGTCATGATCATATTGAATCACAGCGCAGGCTATAAGGGCTGAGTTCTAGCTCCTGTTTACTTTTTCTCGGTACCTACAGATCCACAGCAGAGAATGCTGCGAGAATGTGCAGGGGGAATGCTGAAACATTATTTTCAATTATTTGTACATCGCATGGCACTGGTAAATATCTGCCCATCCCTCTAGAGCCTTGGGATATTGGTGAAGTTTTGACACTATTGAGCCTTCCATTGCTCCTTCCCTGAGGGTGTTTGACCAATCTTTGTCTCATATCTCCGTATCTGTATCAAACCTGGCTTCACAACAGCCCTGTGAAGTATCTCGGCAAATTTCAAAGGCTTTTATATTGCCCAGTGACGTCCTTGAGCGAGTTACGAATTGAATTTTGCAAAAGCAGCTTGGTAAATGTGTAATCTGGACAGTTTGTTTTTCAAATGATTAAATTCTGGGACTGAACCTGGTATTTTGGAGCTGGTAATTGTGCGACGGGACAGGATTGATAAACGGGTAAAAGATCCTCTCGGCAAGAGCGATCATAGCACAATGAAATGTCCCCTCCAGTTTGAGGGGATGAAATGTGGGTCTGAAGCTGGCCTTTGAAAATGTAAATGAAAGCAATGATATGAAAATTAGAGCAGAGTTACAATGGACTGGATAACAAAGGCAAAGGGTGCCAAACCTGGCAGGCGTTTGAGGAAATATTTCATTGCTGATTAACCACCGAGAATGAAAGGCAGCCAAATAGGTGCATCCTCCATGGGTAAATAGCAAAGGTTGGGATGGTATCAAATAAAAAGTAAAGATATGCGGTGAAACAAAGGTCTGTAGTTGGATAAGAGGGGCAGGAAGAAATTATAGAAATAAGGAGGGTAGTAGGGGCTGGAGGAGGTTACAGAGATAGGGAGGGTTGTAGGGGCTGGAGGAGGTTACAGAGATAGGGAGGGTTGTAGGGGCTGGAGGAGGTTACAGAGATAGGGAGGGTGGTAGGGGCTGGAGGAGGTTACAGAGATAGGGAGGGTTGTAGGGGCTGGAGGAGGTTACAGAGATAGGGAGGGTTGTAGGGGCTGGAGGAGGTTACAGAGATAGGGAGGGTTGTAGGGGCTGGAGGAGGTTACAGAGATAGGGAGGGTTGTAGGGGCTGGAGGAGGTTACAGAGATAGGGAGGGTTGTAGGGGCTGGAGGAGGTTACAGAGATAAGGAGGGTTGTAGGGGCTGGAGGAGGTTACAGAGATGGGAAGGGTTGTAGGAACTGGAGGAGGTTACAGAGATAGGGAGGGTTGTAGGGGCTGGAGGAGGTTACAGAGATAGGGAGGGTTGTAGGGGCTGGAGGAGGTTACAGAGATAAGGAGGGTTGTAGGGGCTGGAGGAGGTTACAGAGATGGGAAGGGTTGTAGGAACTGGAGGAGGTTACAGAGATAGGGAGGGTTGTAGGGGCTGGAGGAGGTTACAGAGATGGGGAGGGTTGTAGGGGCTGAAGGAGGTTACAGAGATAGGGAGGGTTGTAGGGGCTGGAGGAGGTTACAGAGATGGGGAGGGTTGTAGGGGCTGGAGGAGGTTACAGAGATAGGGAGGGTTGTAGGGGCTGGAGGAGGTTACAGAGATAGGGAGGGTTGTAGGGGCTGGAGGAGGTTACAGAGATAGGGAGGGTTGTAGGGGCTGGAGGAGGTTTCAGAGATAGGGAGGGTTGTAGGGGCTGGAGGAGGTTACAGAGATAGGGAGGGTTGTAGGGGCTGGAGGAGGTTACAGAGATGGGGAGGGTTGTAGGGGCTGGAGGAGGTTACAGAGATAGGGAGGGTTGTAGGGGCTGGAGGAGGTTACAGAGATAGGGAGGGTTGTAGGGGCTGGAGGAGGTTACAGAGATGGGGAGGGTTGTAGGGACTGGAGGAGGTTACAGAGATAGGGAGGGTTGTTGGGGCTGGAGGAGGTTACAGAGATAGGGAGGGTTGTAGGGGCTGGAGGAGGTAACAGAGATAGGGAGGGTTTTAGGGACTGGAGGAGGTTACAGAGATGGGGAGGGTTGTAGGGACTGGAGGAGGTTACAGAGATGGGGAGGGTTGTAGGGACTGGAGGCGGTTACAGAAATAGGGAGGGTTGTAGGGACCGGGGTTGGTTACAGAGATAGGGAGGGTTTAGGAACCGGAGTGGGTTACAGAGATAGGGAGGGTTGTAGGGACCGGGGTGGGTTACAGAGATAGGGAGGGTTGTAGGGACTGGGGTTGGTTACAGAGATAGGGAGGGTTGTAGGGACCGGGGTTGGTGACAGTGATAGGGAGGGTTGTAGGGACCGGGGTTGGTTACAGTGATAGTGAGGGTTGTAGGGATCGGGGTGGGTTACAGAGATAGGGAGGGTTGTAGGGACCAGGATTGGTTACAGAGATAGGGAGGGTTGTAGGGGCTGGAGGAGGTAACAGAGATAGGGAGGGTTGTAGGGACTGGAGGAGGTTACAGAGATGGAGAGGGTTGTAGGGACTGGAGGAGGTTACAGAGATGGGGAGGATAGTAGAGGCTGGAGGAGGTTACAGAGATAGGGAGGATTGTAGGGACTGGAGGCGGTTACAGAAATAGGGAGGGTTGTAGGGACCGGGGTTGGTTACAGAGATAGGGAGGGTTGTAGGAACCGGAGTGGGTTACAGAGATAGGGAGGGTTGTAAGGACTGGGGTTGGTTACAGTGATAGGGAGGGTTGTAGGGACCGGGGTGGGTTACAGAGATAGGGAGGGTTGTAGGGACTGGGGTTGGTTACAGAGATAGGGAGGGTTGTAGGGACCGGGGTTGGTGACAGTGATAGGGAGGGTTGTAGGGACCGGGGTTGGTTACAGTGATAGTGAGGGTTGTAGGGACCGGGGTTGGTAACAGAGATAGGGAGGGTTGTAGGGACCGGGGTTGGTAACAGTGATAGTGAGGGTTGTAGGGACTGGGGTTGGTTACACTGATAGGGAGGGTTGTAGGGACCGGGGTTGGTAACAGAGATAGGGAGGGTTGTAGGGACCAGGATTGGTTACAGAGATAGGGAGGGTTGTAGGGACCAGGGTTGGTTACAGAGATAGGGAGGGTTGTAGGGACCGGGGTTGGTTACAGAGATAGGGAGGGTTGTAGGGACCGGGGTTGGTTACAGAGACAGGGAGGGTTGTAGGGACCGGGGTGGGTTACAGAGATAGGGAGGGTTGTAGGGACTGGGGTTGGTTACAGAGATAGGGAGGGTTGTAGGGACCAGGGTTGGTTACACTGATAGGGAGGGTTGTAGGGACTGGGGTTGGTTACAGTGATAGTGAGGGTTGTAGGGACCGGGGTGGGTTACAGAGATAGGGAGGGTTGTAGGGACCGGGGTTGGTTACAGAGATAGGGAGGGTTGTAGGGACCGGGGTTGGTTACAGTGATAGTGAGGGTTGTAGGGATCGGGGTGGGTTACAGAGATAGGGAGGGTTGTAGGGACCAGGATTGGTTACAGAGATAGGGAGGGTTGTAGGGGCTGGAGGAGGTAACAGAGATAGGGAGGGTTGTAGGGACTGGAGGAGGTTACAGAGATGGAGAGGGTTGTAGGGACTGGAGGAGGTTACAGAGATGGGGAGGGTAGTAGAGGCTGGAGGAGGTTACAGAGATAGGGAGGATTGTAGGGACTGGAGGCGGTTACAGAAATAGGGAGGGTTGTAGGGACCGGGGTTGGTTACAGAGATAGGGAGGGTTGTAGGAACCGGAGTGGGTTACAGAGATAGGGAGGGTTGTAGGGACCGGGGTTGGTTACAGAGATAGGGAGGGTTGTAGGGACCAGGGTTGGTTACAGAGATAGGGAGGGTTGTAGGGACCGGGGTTGGTTACAGAGAGAGGGAGGGTTGTAGGGACCGGGGTTGGTTACACTGATAGGGAGGGTTGTAGGGACTGGGGTTGGTTACAGAGATAGGGAGGGTTGTAGGGACCAGGGTTGGTTACAGAGATAGGGAGGGTTGTAGGGACCGGGGTTGGTTACAGAGAGAGGGAGGGTTGTAGGGACCGGGGTTGGTTACACTGATAGGGAGGGTTGTAGGGACTGGGGTTGGTTACAGAGATAGGGAGGGTTGTAGGGACCAGGGTTGGTTACACTGATAGGGAGGGTTGTAGGGACTGGGGTTGGTTACAGAGATAGGGAGGGTTGTAGGGACCGGGGTTGGTGACAGTGATAGGGAGGGTTGTAGGGACCGGGGTTGGTTCCAGTGATAGTGAGGGTTGTAGGGACCGGGGTTGGTAACAGAGATAGGGAGGGTTGTAGGGACCGGGGTTGGTAACAGTGATAGTGAGGGTTGTAGGGACTGGGGTTGGTTACACTGATAGGGAGGGTTGTAGGGACCGGGGTTGGTTACAGAGATAGGGAGGGTTGTAGGGACCAGGGTTGGTTACACTGATAGGGAGGGTTGTAGGGACTGGGGTTGGTTACAGAGATAGGGAGGGTTGTAGGGACCAGGGTTGGTTACAGAGATAGGGAGGGTTGTAGGGACCGGGGTTGGTTACAGAGAGAGGGAGGGTTGTAGGGACCGGGGTTGGTTACAGTGATAGGGAGGGTTGTAGGGACTGGGGTTGGTTACAGAGATAGGGAGGGTTGTAGGGACCAGGGTTGGTTACACTGATAGGGAGGGTTGTAGGGACTGGGGTTGGTTACAGTGATAGGGAGGGTTGTAGGGACCGGGGTGGGTTACAGAGATAGGGAGGGTTGTAGGGACCGGGGTTGGTTACAGAGATAGGGAGGGTTGTAGGGACCGGGGTTAGTTACAGAGATAGGGAGGTTTGTAGGGATGGGGTTGGTTACAGAGATAGGGAGGGTTGTAGGGACCGGGGTTGGTTACAGAGATAGGGAGGGTTGTAGGGACCGGGGTTAGTTACAGAGATAGGGAGGGTTGTAGGGACCGGGGTGGGTTACAGAGATAGGGAGGGTTGTAGGGACCGGGGTTAGTTACAGAGATAGGGAGGGTTGTAGGGACCGGGGTTGGTTACAGAGATAGGGAGGGTTGTAGGGACCGGGGTTGGTTACAGAGATAGGGAGGGTTGTAGGGACCGGGGTTGGTTACAGAGACAGGGAGGGTTGTAGGGACCGGGATGGGTTACAGAGATAGGGAGGGTTGTAGGGACCGGGGTGGGTTACAGAGATAGGGAGAGATGTAGGGACCGGGGTGGGTTGCAGAGATAGGGAGGGTTGTAGGGACCGGGGTGGGTTGCAGAGATAGGGAGGGTTTTAGGGACTGGGGTTGGTTACAGAGATAGGGAGGGTTGTAGGGACCGGGGTGGGTTACAGAGATAGGGAGGGTTGTGGGGACCGGGGTTGGTTACAGGGATAGGGAGGGTTGTAGGAACCGGGGTTGGTTACAGAGATAGGGAGGGTTGTAGGGACTGGGGTTGGTTACAGAGGTAGGGAGGGTTGTAGGGACCGGGGTTGGTAACAGAGATAGGGAGGGTTGTAGGGACCGGGGTTGGTTCCAGAGATAGGGAGGGTTGTAGGGACTGGGGTTGGTTACAGAGATAGGGAGGGTTGTAGGGACCGGGGTTGGTTACAGAGGTAGGGAGGGTTGTAGGGACCGGGGTTGGTAACAGAGATAGGGAGGGTTGTAGGGACCGGGGTTGGTTCCAGAGATAGGGAGGGTTGTAGGGACTGGGATTGGTTACAGAGATAGGGAGGGTTGTAGGGACTGGGGTTGGTTACAGAGATAGGGAGGGTTGTAGGGGCCGGGGTTGGTTGCAGAGGTAGGGAGGGTTGTCGGGACCGGGGATGGTTACAGAAATAGGGAGGGTTGTAGGGACCGGGGTTGGTTACAGAGATAGGGAGGGTTGTAGGGACCGGGGATGGTTACAGAAATAGGGAGGGTTGTAGGGACCGGGGTTGGTTACAGAGATAGGGAGGGTTGTAGGGACCGGGGTTGGTTACAGTGATAGTGAGGGTTGTAGGGACTGGGGTTGGTTTCAGAGATAGGGACGATTGTAGGGACCGAGGTTGGTTACAGAGATAGGGAGGGTTGTAGGGACCGGGGTTGGTTACACTGATAGGGAGGGTTGTAGGGACCGGGGTTGGTTACACTGATAGGGAGGGTTGTAGGGACCGGCGTTGGTTACAGAGATAGGGAGGGTTGTAGGGACCGGGGTTGGTTACAGAGATAGGGAGGGTTGTAGGGACCGGCGTTGGTTACAGAGATAGGGAGGGTTGTAGGGACCCGGGTTGGTTACAGAGATAGGGAGGGTTGTAGGGACCGGGGTTGGTTACAGAGATAGGGAGGGTTGTAGGGACCGGGGTTGGTTACAGAGATAGGGAGGATTGTAGGGACCGGGGTTGGTTACAGAGATAGGGAGGGTTGTAGGGACTGAGGTTGGTTACAGAGATAGGGAGGGTTGTAGGGACTGGGGTTGGTTACAGAGATAGGGAGGGTTGTAGGTACCGGGTGGGTTACAGAGATAGGGAGGGTTGTAGGGACCGGGGTTGGTTACAGAAATAGGGAGGGTTGTAGGGACCGGGGTTGGTTACAGAGATAGGGAGGGTTGTAGGGACCGGGGTTGGTTACAGAGATAGGCAGGGTTGTAGGGACCGGGGTTGGTTACAGAGGTAGGGAGGGTTGTAGGGACCGGGGTGGGTTACAGAGATAGGGAGGGTTGTAGGGACCGGGGTTGGTTCCAGAAATAGGGAGGGTTGTAGGGACCGGGGTTGGTTACACTGATAGGGAGGGTTGTAGGGACCAGGGTTGGTTACAGAAATAGGGAGGGTTGTAGGGACCGGGGTTGGTTACAGAGATAGGGAGGGTTGTAGGGACCGGGGTTGGTTACAGAGATAGGGAGGGTTGTAGGGACCGGGGTTGGTTACAGAAATAGGGAGGGTTGTAGGGACCGGGGTTGGTTACAGAGATAGGGAGGGTTGTAGGGACCGGGGTTGGTTACAGAGATAGGGAGGGTTGTAGGGACCGGGGTTGGTTACAGAGATAGGGAGGGTTGTAGGGACCGGGGTTGGTTACATAGATAGGGAGGGTTGTATGGACCGGGGTTGGTTACAGAGATAGGGAGGGCTGTAGGGACCGGGGTTGGTTACAGAGATATGGAGGGTTATAGGGACCGGGGTTGGTTACAGCGATAGGGAGGGTTATAGGGGCCGGGGTTGGTTACAGAGATAGGGAGGGTTGTAGGGACTGGGGTTGGTTACAGAGAGAGGGAGGGTTGTAGGGACCGGGGTTGGTTACAGAGATAGGGAGGGTTGTATGGACTGGGGTTGGTTTCAGAGATAGGGAGGGATGTAGGGACCGGGGTTGGTTACAGAGAATAGGAGGGTGTAGGGACCGGGTTTGGTTTCAGAGATAGGGAGGGTTGTAGGGACCGGGGTAGGTTACAGAGAATAGGGAGGGGTGTAGGGACCGGGGTGGGTTACAGAGATAGTGAGGGTTGTAGGGACCGGGGTTGGTTACAGAGATAGGGAGGGTTGTAGGGACCGGGGTTGGTTACAGAGATAGGGAGGGTTGTATGGACTGGGGTTGGTTACAGAGATAGGGAGGGTTGTATGGACTGGGGTTGGTTTCAGAGATAGGGAGGGTTGTAGGGACCGGGGTGGGTTACAGAGATAGGGAGAGTTGTAGGGACCGGGGTTGGTTACAGAGATAGGGAGGGTTGTAGGGACCGGGGTGGGTTACAGTGATAGGGAGGGTTGTAGGGACCGGGGTTGGTTACAGAGAGAGGGAGGGTTGTAGGGACCGGGTTTGGTTACAGAGATAGGGAGAGTTGTAGTGACCGAGGTTGGTTACAGAGATAGGGAGGGTTGTAGTGACCGGGGTTGGTTACAGAGATAGGGAGGGTTGTAGGGACCGGGGTTGGTTACAGAGATAGGGAGTGTTGTATGGACTGGGGTTGGTTTCAGAGAATAGGAGGGTTGTAGGGACCGGGTTTGGTTACAGAGATAGGGAGAGTTGTCGTGACCGAGGTTGGTTACAGAGATAGGGAGGGTTGTAGGGACCGGGGTTGGTTACAGTGATAGGGAGGGATGTAGGGAACGGGGTTGGTTACAGAGAGAGGGAGGGTTGTAGGGACCGGGGTTGGTTACAGAGATAGGGAGGGTTGTAGGGACCGGGGTTGGTTACAGTGATAGGGAGGGATGTAGGGACCGGGGTTGGTTACAGAGAGAGGGAGGGTTGTAGGGACCGGGGTTGGTTACAGAGATAGGGAAGGTTGTAGTGACCGAGGTTGGTTACAGAGATAGGGAGGGTTGTAGGGACCGGGGTTGGTTTCAGAGATAGGGAGGTTGTAGGGACCGGGGTGGGTTACAGAGATAGGGAGAGTTGTAGGGACCGGGGTTGGTTACAGAGATAGGGAGGGTTGTAGGGACCGGGGTTGGTTACAGAGATAGGGAGGGTTGTAGGGACCGGGTTTGGTTACAGAGATAGGGAGAGTTGTAGTGACCGAGGTTGGTTACAGAGATAGGGAGGGTTGTAGTGACCGGGGTTGGTTACAGAGATAGGGAGGGTTGTAGGGACTTGGGTTGGTTTCAGAGATAGGGAGGGTTGTAGGGACCGGGGTTGGTTACCTAGATAGGGAGGGTTGTAGGGACCGGGGTTGGTTACAGTGATAGGGAGGGTTGTAGGGACCGGGGTTGGTTACAGAGATAGGGAGGCTTGTAGGGACCGGCGTGGGTTACAGAGATAGGGAGGGTTGTAGGGACCGGGGTTGGTTACAGAGAATAGGAGCGTTGTAGGGACCGGGTTTGGTTACAGAGATAGGGAGAGTTGTAGTGACCGAGGTTGGTTACAGAGATAGGGAGGGTTGTAGGGACCGGGGTTGGTTACAGTGATAGGGAGGGATGTAGGGACCGGGGTTGGTTACAGAGAGAGGGAGTGTTGTAGGGACCGGGGTTGGTTACAGAGATAGGGAGGGTTGTAGGGACTGGGGTTGGTTTCAGAGATAGGGAGGTTTGTAGGGACCGGGGTTGGTTACAGAGATAGGGAGGGTTGTAGGGACCGGCGTTGGTTACAGAGATAGGGAGGGTTGTAGGGACCGGGGTTGGTTACTGAGATAGGGAGAGTTGTAGTGACCGAGGTTGGTTACAGAGATAGGGAGGGTTGTAGTGACCGGGGTTGGTTACAGAGATAGGGAGAGTTGTAGTGACCGAGGTTGGTTACAGAGATAGGGAGGGTTGTAGGGACCGGGGTTGGTTACAGAGATAGGGAGCGTTGTAGGGACCGGGGTTGGTTACAGTGATAGGGAGGTTTGTAGGGACCGGGGTTGGTTACAGAGATAGGGAGGGTTGTAGGGACTGGGGTTGGTTACAGAGATAGGGAGGGTTGTAGGGACCGGGGTGGGTTACAGTGATAGGGAGGGTTGTAGGGACCGGGGTTGGTTACAGAGATAGGGAGGGTTGTAGGGACTGGGGTTGGTTACAGAGATAGGGAGGGTTGTAGGGACCGGGGTGGGTTACAGTGATAGGGAGGGTTGTAGGGACCGGGGTTGGTTACAGAGATAGGGAGGGTTGTAGGGACTGGGGTTGGTTACAGTGATAGGGAGGGATGTAGGGACCGGGGTTGGTTACAGAGATAGGGAGGGTTGTAGGGACCGGGGTTGGTTACAGAGGTAGGGAGGGTTGTAGGGACTGGGGTTGGTTACAGAGATAGGGAGGGTTGTAGGGACTGGGGTTGGTTACAGAGATAGGGAGGGTTGTAGGGACTGGGGTTGGTTACAGAGATAGGGAGGGTTGTAGGGACTGGGGTTGGTTACAGAGATAGGGAGGGTTGTAGGGGCCGGGGTTGGTTACAGCGATAGGGAGGGTTGTATGGACCGGAGTTGGTTACAGAGATAGGGAGGGTTGTAGGGACTGGGGTTGGTTACAGAGATAGGGAGGGTTGTAGGGACCGGGGTTGGTTACAGTGATAGGGAGGGTTGTATGGACCGGGGTTGGTTACAGAGATAGGGAGGGTTGTAGGGACTGGGGTTGGTTACAGAGATAGGGAGGGTTGTAGGGACCGGGGTTGGTTACAGTGATAGGGAGGGTTGTATGGACCGGGGTTGGTTACAGAGATAGGGAGGGTTGTAGGGACTGGGGTTGGTTACAGAGATAGGGAGGGGTGTAGGACTGGGGTTGGTTACAGAGGTAGGGAGGGTTGTAGGGTCCGGGGTTGGTTAGAGAGATAGGGAGGGTTATAGGGACTGGGGTTGGTTAGAGAGATAGGGAGGGTTATAGGGACTGGGGTTGGTTAGAGAGATAGGGAGGGTTGTAGGGACCGGGGTTGGTTACAGTGATAGGGAGGGTTGTATGAACCGGGGTTGGTTACAGAGATAGGGAGGGTTGTAGGGACTGGGGTTGGTTACAGAGATAGGGAGGGGTGTAGGACCGGTGTTGGTTACAGAGGTAGGGAGGGTTGTAGGGACTTGGGTTGGTTAGAGAGATAGGGAGGGTTGTAGGGACCGGGGTTGGTTACAGTGATAGGGAGGGTTGTATGGACCGGGGTTGGTTACAGAGATAGGGAGGGTTGTAGGGACTGGGGTTGGTTACAGAGGTAGGGAGGGTTGTAGGGACCGGGGTTGGTTAGAGAGATAGGGTGGGTTGTAGGGCACGGGGTTGGTTACAGAGATAGGGAGGGTTGTAGGGGTTGGGGGAAGTCAGAGAGATCGGGAGGGTTGTAGGGACCGGTGTTGGTTACAGAGATAGGGAGGGTTGTAGGGACCGGGGTTGGTTACAGAGGTAGGGAGGGTTGTAGGGGTTGGGGGAAGTCACAGAGATAGGGAGGGTTGTAGGGGTTGGGGGAGGTCACAGAGATAGGGAGGGTTGTAGGGACTGGGGTTGGTTTCAGAGATAGGGAGGGTCGTAGGGACCGGGGTTGGTCACAGAGATAGGGAGGGTTGTAGGGGTTGGGGGAGGTCACAGAGATAGGGAGGGTTGTAGGGACCGGGGTTGGTTACAGAGATAGGGAGGGTTGTAGGGACCGGGGTTGGTTACAGAGATAGGGAGGGTTGTAGGGACCGGGGTTGGTTACAGAGGTAGGGAGGGTTGTATGGACCGGGGTTGGTTACAGAGATAGGGAGGGTTGTAGGGTCCGGGGTTGGTTACAGAGGTAGGGAGGGTTGTATGGACCGGAGTTGGTTACAGAGGTAGGGAGGGTTGTATGGACCGGGGCTGGTTACAGAGATAGGGAGGGTTGTAGGGACCGGGGTTGGTTACAGAGATAGGGAGGGTTGTAGGGACTGGGGTTGGTTACAGTGATAGGGAGGGTTGTAGGGACCGGGGTTGGTTACAGTGATAGGGAGGGTTGTATGGACCGGAGTTGGTTACAGAGATAGGGAGGGTTGTAGGGACCGGGGTTGGTTACAGAGATAGGGAGGGTTGTAGGGACCGGGGTTGGTTACAGAGATAGGGAGGGTTGTAGGGACTGGGGTTGGTTACAGTGATAGGGAGGGTTGTAGGGACCGGGGTGGGTTACAGTGATAGAGAGGGTTGTAGGGACCGGGGTTGGTTACAGATATAGGGAGGGGTGTAGGGACCGGGGTTGGTTACAGAGGTAGGGAGGGTTGTAGGGACCGGGGTTGGTTAGAGAGATAGGGAGGGGTGTAGGGACCGGGGTTGGTTACAGAGATAGGGAGGGTTGTATGGACCGGGGTTGGTTACAGAGATAGGGAGGGTTGTAGGCACTGGGGTTGGTTACAGAGATAGGGAGGGGTGTAGGGACCGGGGTTGGTTACAGTGATAGGGAGGGTTGTATGGACCGAGGTTGGTTACAGAGATAGGGAGGGTTTTAGGCACTGGGGTTGGTTACAGAGATAGGGAGGGTTGTAGGGACCGGGGTTGGTTACAGAGATAGGGAGGGATGTAGGGACCGGTGTTGGTTACAGTGATAGGGAGGGTTGTATGGACCGGGGTTGGTTACAGAGATAGGGAGGGTTGTAGGCACTGGGGTTGGTTACAGAGATAGGGAGGGGTGTAGGGACCGGGGTTGGTTACAGAGGTAGGGAGGGTTATAGGGACCGGTGTTGGTTACAGTGATAGGGAGGGTTGTAGGGACCGGGTTGGTTACAGAGGTAGGGAGGGTTGTAGGGACTGGTGTTGGTTGAAGAGATAGGGAGGGTTGTAGGGACCGGGGTTTGTTATAGAGATAGGGAGGGTTACAGGGACCGGTGTTGGTTATAGAGATAGGGAGGGTTGTGGGGACTGGGGTTGGTTACAGAGATAGGGAGGGTTGTGGGGACTGGGGTTGGTTACAGAGATAGGGAGGGTTGTAGGGACTGGGGTTGTTTACAGAGATAGGGAGGGTTGTGTGGACTGGGGTTGGTTACAGAGACAGGGAGGGATGTAGGGACCGGGGTTGGTTACAGAGATAGGGAGGGTTGTAGGGACCGGGGTTGGTTACAGAGGTAGGGAGGGTTGTGGGGACTGGGGTGGGTTACAGAGATAGGGAGGGTTGTAGGGACCGGGGTTGGTTACAGAGGTAGGGAGGGTTGTAGGGACCGGGGTTGGTTACAGAGGTAGGGAGGGTTGTGGGGACTGGGGTGGGTTACAGAGATAGGGAGGGTTGTAGGGACCGGGGTTGGTTACACTGACAGGGAGGGTTGTAGGGACCGGGGTGGGTTACAGAGATAGGGAGGGTTATAGGGACCGGGGTGGGTTACAGTGATAGGGAGGGTTGTAGGGACCGGGGTTGGTTACAGTGATAGGGAGGGTTGTAGGGACCGGGGTGGGTTACAGAGATAGGGAGGTTTGTAGGGACCGGGGTTGGTTACAGAGATAGGGAGGGTTGTAGGGGCCGGGGTTGGTTACAGAGATAGAGAGGGGTGTAGGGACTGGGGTTGGTTACAGTGATAGGGAGGGTTGTAGGGACCGGGGTTGGTTACAGAGATAGGGAGGGTTGTAGGGACCGGGGTTGGTTACAGAGATAGAGAGGGGTGTAGGGACTGGGGTTGGTTACAGTGATAGGGAGGGTTGTAGGGACCGGGGTTGGTTACAGAGATAGGGAGGGTTGTAGGGACTAGGGTTGGTTTCAGAGATAGGGAGGGTTATAGGGACTGGGGTTGGTTAGAGAGATAGGGAGGGTTGTAGGGACCGGGGTTGGTTACAGTGATAGGGAGGGTTGTAGGGACCGGGGTTGGTTACACTGATAGGGAGGGTTGTAGGGACCGGGGTTGGTTACAGTGATAGGGAGGGTTGTAGGGACCGGGGTTGGTTACAGAGATAGGGAGGGGTGTAGGGACCGGGGTTGGTTACAGCGATAGGGAGGGTTGTAGGGACTAGGGTTGGTTTCAGAGATAGGGAGGGTTATAGGGACTGGGGTTGGTTACAGTGATAGGGAGGGTTGTAGGGACTGGGGTTGGTTACAGAGATAGGGAGGGGTGTAGGACTGGGTTTGGTTACAGATGTAGGGAGGGTTGTAGGGACCGGGGTTGGTTAGAGAGATAGGGAGGGTTATAGGGACTGGGGTTGGTTAGAGAGATAGGGAGGTTTGTAGGGACCGGGGTTGGTTACAGTGATAGGGAGGGTTGTATGAACCGGGGTTGGTTACAGAGATAGGGAGGTTTGTAGGGACTGGGGTTGGTTACAGAGATAGGGAGGGGTGTAGGACCGGTGTTGGTTACAGAGGTAGGGAGGGTTGTAGGGACTTGGGTTGGTTAGAGAGATAGGGAGGGTTGCAGGGACCGGGGTTGGTTCCAGTGATAGGGAGGGTTGTATGGACCGGGGTTGGTTACAGAGATAGGGAGGGTTGTAGGGACTGGGGTTGGTTACAGAGGTAGGGAGGGTTGTAGGGACCGGGGTTGGTTAGAGAGATAGGGTGGGTTGTAGGGCCCGGGGTTGGTTACAGAGATAGGGAGGGTTGTAGGGGTTGGGGGAAGTCAGAGAGATAGGGAGGGTTGTAGGGACCGGTGTTGGTCACAGAGATAGGAAGGGTTGTAGGGACCGGTGTTGGTTACAGAGATAGGGAGGGTTGTAGGGACCGGGGTTGGTTACAGAGGTAGGGAGGGTTGTAGGGGTTGGGGGAAGTCACAGAGATAGGGAGGGTTGTAGCGGTTGGGGGAGGTCACAGAGATAGGGAGGGTTGTAGGGACTGGGGTTGGTTTCAGAGATAGGGAGGGTCGTAGGGACCGGGGTTGGTCACAGAGATAGGGAGGATTGTAGGGGTTGGGGGAGGCCACAGAGATAGGGCAGGTTGTAGGGACCGGGGTTGGTTACAGAGATAGGGAGGGTTGTAGGGACCGGGGTTGGTTACAGAGATAGGGAGGGTTGTCGGGACCGGGGTTGGTTACAGAGATAGGGAGGGTTGTAGGGACCGGGGTTGGTTACAGAGGTAGGGAGGGTTGTATGGACCGGGGTTGGTTACAGAGATAGGGAGGGTTGTAGGGACCGGGGTTGGTTACAGTGGTAGGGAGGGTTGTATGGACCGGAGTTGGTTACAGAGGTAGGGAGGGTTGTATGGACCGGGGTTGGTTACAGAGATAGGGAGGGTTGTAGGGACCGGGGTTGGTTACAGAGATAGGGAGGGTTGTAGGGACTGGGGTTGGTTACAGTGATAGGGAGGGTTGTAGGGATCGGGGTTGGTTACAGTGATAGGGAGGGTTGTATGGACCGGAGTTGGTTACAGAGATAGGGAGGGTTGTAGGGACCGGGGTTGGTTACAGAGATAAGGGAGGGTTGTAGGGACCGCGGTTCGTTACAGAGATAGGGAGGGTTGTAGGGACTGGGGTTGGTTACAGTGATACGGAGGGTTGTAGGGACCGTGGTGGGTTACAGTGATAGAGAGGGTTGTAGTGACCGGGGTTGGTTACAGATATAGGGAGGGGTGTAGGGACCGGGGTTGGTTACAGAGGTAGGGAGGGTTGTAGGGACCGGGGTTGGTTAGAGAGATAGGGAGGCGTGTAGGGACCGGGGTTGGTTACAGAGATAGGGAGGGTTGTATGGACCGGGGTTGGTTACAGAGATAGGGAGGGTTGTAGGCACTGGGGTTGGTTACAGAGATAGGGAGGGGTGTAGGGACCGGGGTTGGTTACAGTGATAGGGAGGGTTGTATGGACCGGGGTTGGTTACAGAGATAGGGGGGGTTGTAGGCACTGGGGTTGGTTACAGAGATAGGGAGGGTTGTAGGGACCGGGGTTGGTTACAGAGATAGGGAGGGATGTCGGGACCGGTGCTGGTTAAAGTGATAGGGAGGGTTGTATGGACCGGGGTTTGTTACAGGGATAGGGAGGGTTGTAGGCACTGGGGTTGGTTACAGAGATAGGGAGGGGTGTAGGGACCGGGGTTGGTTACAGAGGTAGGGAGGGTTATAGGGACCGGGGTTGGTTACAGAGATAGGGAGGGTTGTAGGGACCGGGTTGGTTACAGAGGTAGGGAGGGTTGTAGGGACTGGTGTTGGTTAAAGAGATAGGGAGGGTTGTAGGGACCGGGGTTTGTTATAGAGATAGGGAGGGTTACAGGGATCGGTGTTGGTTATAGAGATAGGGAGGGTTGTGGGGACTGGGGTTGGTTACAGAGATAGGGAGGGTTGTAGGGACTGGGGTTGGTTAGAGAGATAGGGAGGGGTGTAGGGACCGGGGTTGGTTACAGAGATAGGGAGGGTTGTATGGACCGGGGTTGGTTACAGAGATAGGGAGGGTTGTAGGCACTGGGGTTGGTTACAGAGATAGGGAGGGGTGTAGGGACCGGGGTTGGTTACAGTGATAGGGAGGGTTGTATGGACCGGGGTTGGTTACAGAGATAGGGAGGGTTGTAGGCACTGGGGCTGGTTACAGAGATAGGGAGGGTTGTAGGGACCGGCGTTGGTTACAGAGATAGGGAGGGATGTCGGGACCGGTGTTGGTTACAGTGATAGGGAGGGTTGTATGGACCGGGGTTGGTTACAGAGATAGGGAGGGTTGTAGGCACTGGGGTTGGTTACAGAGATAGGGAGGGGTGTAGGGACCGGGGTTGGTTACAGAGGTAGGGAGGGTTATAGGGACCGGGGTTGGTTACAGAGATAGGGAGGGTTGTAGGGACCGGGTTGGTTACAGAGGTAGGGAGGGTTGTAGGGACTGGTGTTGGTTAAAGAGATAGGGAGGGTTGTAGGGACCGGGGTTTGTTATAGAGATAGGGAGGGTTGTGGGGACTGGGGTTGGTTACAGAGATAGGGAGGTTTGTAGGGACCGGGGTTGGTTACAGAGATAGGGAGGGTTGTAGGGACCGGGGTTGGTTACAGAGGTAGGGAGGGTTGTGGGGACTGGGGTGGGTTACAGAGATAGGGAGGGTTGTAGGGACCGGGGTTGGTTACACTGACAGGGAGGGTTGTAGGGACCGGGGTGGGTTACAGAGATAGGGAGGGTTATAGGGACCGGGGTGGGTTACAGTGATAGGGAGGGTTGTAGGGACCGGGGTTGGTTACAGTGATAGGGAGGGTTGTAGGGACCGGGGTGGGTTACAGAGATAGAGAGGGGTGTAGGGACTGGGGTTGGTTACAGAGATAGGGAGGGTTGTAGGGACCGGGGTTGGTTACAGAGATAGGGAGGGTTGTAGGGACTGGGGTTGGTTTCAGAGATAGGGAGGGTTATAGGGACTGGGGTTGGTTAGAGAGATAGGGAGGGTTGTAGGGACCGGGGTTGGTTACAGTGATAGGGAGGGTTGTAGGGACCGGGGTTGGTTACAGCGATAGGGAGGGTTGTAGGGACTGGGGTTGGTTTCAGAGATAGGGAGGGTTATAGGGACTGGGGTTGGTTAGAGAGATAGGGAGGGTTGTAGGGACCGGGGTTGGTTACAGTGATAGGGAGGGTTGTAGGGACCGGGGTTGGTTAGAGAGATAGGGAGGGTTATAGGGACTGGGGTTGGTTAGAGAGATAGGGAGGGTTATAGGGACTGGGGTTGGTTAGAGAGATAGGGAGGGTTGTAGGGACCGGGGTTGGTTACAGTGATAGGGAGGGTTGTATGAACCGGGGTTGGTTACAGAGATAGGGAGGGTTGTAGGGACTGGGGTTGGTTACAGAGATAGGGAGGGGTGTAGGACCGGTGTTGGTTACAGAGGTAGGGAGGGTTGTAGGGACTTGGGTTGGTTAGAGAGATAGGGAGGGTTGTAGGGACCGGGGTTGGTTCCAGTGATAGGGAGGGTTGTATGGACCGGGGTTGGTTACAGAGATAGGGAGGGTTGTAGGGACTGGGGTTGGTTACAGAGGTAGGGAGGGTTGTAGGGACCGGGGTTGGTTAGAGAGATAGGGTGGGTTGTAGGGCCCGGGGTTGGTTACAGAGATAGGGAGGGTTGTAGGGGTTGGGGGAAGTCAGAGAGATAGGGAGGGTTGTAGGGACCGGTGTTGGTCACAGAGATAGGAAGGGTTGTAGGGACCGGTGTTGGTTACAGAGATAGGGAGGGTTGTAGGGACCGGGGTTGGTTACAGAGGTAGGGAGGGTTGTAGGGGTTGGGGGAAGTCACAGAGATAGGGAGGGTTGTAGGGGTTGGGGGAGGTCACAGAGATAGGGAGGGTTGTAGGGACTGGGGTTGGTTTCAGAGATAGGGAGGGTCGTAGGAACCGGGGTTGGTCACAGAGATAGGGAGGGTTGTAGGGGTTGGGGGAGGTCACAGAGATAGGGCGGGTTGTAGGGACCGGGGTTGGTTACAGAGATAGGGAGGGTTGTAGGGACCGGGGTTGGTTACAGAGATAGGGAGGGTTGTCGGGACCGGGGTTGGTTACAGAGATAGGGAGGGTTGTAGGGACCGGGGTTGGTTACAGAGGTAGGGAGGGTTGTATGGACCGGGGTTGGTTACAGAGATAGGGAGGGTTGTAGGGACCGGGGTTGGTTACAGAGGTAGGGAGGGTTGTATGGACCGGAGTTGGTTACAGAGGTAGGGAGGGTTGTATGGACCGGGGTTGGTTACAGAGATAGGGAGGGTTGTAGGGACCGGGGTTGGTTACAGAGATAGGGAGGGTTGTAGGGACTGGGGTTGGTTACAGTGATAGGGAGGGTTGTAGGGACCGGGGTTGGTTACAGTGATAGGGAGGGTTGTATGGACCGGAGTTGGTTACAGAGATAGGGAGTGTTGTAGGGACCGGGGTTGGTTACAGAGATAGGGAGGGTTGTAGGGACCGGGGTTGGTTACAGAGATAGGGAGGGTTGTAGGGACTGGGGTTGGTTACAGTGATAGGGAGGGTTGTAGGGACCGGGGTGGGTTACAGTGATAGAGAGGGTTGTAGGGACCGGGGTTGGTTACAGATATAGGGAGGGGTGTAGGGACCGGGGTTGGTTACAGAGGTAGGGAGGGTTGTAGGGACCGGGGTTGGTTAGAGAGATAGGGAGGGGTGTAGGGACCGGGGTTGGTTACAGAGATAGGGAGGGTTGTATGGACCGGGGTTGGTTACAGAGATAGGGAGGGTTGTAGGCACTGGGGTTGGTTACAGAGATAGGGAGGGGTGTAGGGACCGGGGTTGGTTACAGTGATAGGGAGGGTTGTATGGACCGGGGTTGGTTACAGAGATAGGGAGGGTTGTAGGCACTGGGGTTGGTTACAGAGATAGGGAGGGTTGTAGGGGCTGGAGGAGGTTACAGAGATAGGGAGGGTTGTAGGGACTGGGGTTGGTTACAGAGATAGGGAGGGATGTCGGGACCGGTGTTGGTTACAGTGATAGGGAGGGTTGTATGGACCGGGGTTGGTTACAGAGATAGGGAGGGTTGTAGGCACTGGGGTTGGTTACAGAGATAGGGAGGGTTGTAGGGACCGGGTTGGTTACAGAGGTAGGGAGGGTTGTAGGGACTGGTGTTGGTTAAAGAGATAGGGAGGGTTGTAGGGACCGGGGTTTGTTATAGAGATAGGGAGGGTTACAGGGACCGGTGTTGGTTATAGAGATAGGGAGGGTTGTGGGGACTGGGGTTGGTTACAGAGATAGGGAGGGTTGTAGGGACTGGGGTTGTTTACAGAGATAGGGAGGGTTGTGTGGACTGGGGTTGGTTACAGAGATAGGGAGGGATGTAGGGACCGGGGTTGGTTACAGTGATAGGGAGGGTTGTAGGGACCGGGGTTGGTTACAGAGATAGGGAGGGTTGTAGGGACCGGGGTTGGTTACAGAGATAGGGAGGGTTGTAGGGACCGGGGTTGGTTACAGAGGTAGGGAGGGTTGTGGGGACTGGGGTGGGTTACAGAGATAGGGAGGGTTGTAGGGACCGGGGTTGGTTACAGAGATAGGGAGGGTTATAGGGACCGGGGTGGGTTACAGAGATAGGGAGGGTTGTAGGGACCGGGGTTGTTTACAGAGATAGGAAGCGTTGTATGGACCGGGGTGGGTGACAGAGGTAGGGAGGGTTGTCGGTGTTGGGGGAGGTCACAGAGATAGGGAGGCTTGTAGAGGTTCGGGGAGGTCACAGAGATAGGGAGGGTTGTAGGGGTTGGGGGAGGTCACAGAGATAGGAGATTTGTAGATGTTTGAAATCAAAGATTGAAACTTGAAGTGCTGCCTGGCTGGGAGCCGCTGTAGGTCACTGAGTTCTGTGGCCACGATGTGAAGGTGGTGTTTGGGAGGTCGCTGTGATCTGACGGTGAGGGGAGTGCAGCTGAGTTTTAGCTAACCTGATATTGAGTCAGGGTTGACTGTCAGGCAGTTACCAGGAACGCAGTGCAGAGCTATGCTCCAGGTTACCTTGGTCACAGCTTAGCTGGGATTAAGGGCTGTGTCAACAAGTACGTTCTTCCACATACCGTCTGACTGTTTGTGTGAGATTTTGAAAGAACAAAGAACAACCCAGCATGGGAAACAGGCCCTTCGGCCCATCGAACCCGCGCCGCCATTTTAAAGCATTTTCCTACATCTACCTTGCCCCGTGTGTATGCAAATGGTACCCCTACTGTAGCCAGATTCAGGGGAGAATAGTGTAGGGTCAATTTGGTACACCAATAATAGTGTAGAGTCAATTTGGTACACCAATAATAGTGTAGGGTCAATTTGGTACACCAATAATAGTGTAGAGTCAATTTGGTACACCAATAATAGTGTAGGGTCAATTTGGTACACCAGTAATAGTGTAGGGTCAATCTGGTACACCAATAATAGTGTA
The DNA here is from genome assembly GCA_037974335.1 of Prionace glauca. Lineage (NCBI taxonomy): Eukaryota > Metazoa > Chordata > Chondrichthyes > Carcharhiniformes > Carcharhinidae > Prionace > Prionace glauca. Next base: position 8,696,297 of record CM075734.1, read on the forward strand.
GGGTCAATTTGGTACACCAATAATAGTGTAGGGTCAATCTGGTACACCAATAATAGCGTAGGGTCAATTTGGTACACCGATAATAGCGTAGGGTCAATTTGGTACACCGATAATAGCATAGGGTCAATTTGGTACACCGATAATAGCGTAGGGTCAATTTGGTACACCGATAATAGCGTAGGGTCAATTTGGTACACCGATAATAGCGTAGGGTCAATTTGGTACACCGATAATAGCGTAGGGTCAATTTGGTACACCAATAATAGCGTAGGGTCAATTTGTTACACCGATAATAGCATAGGGTCAATTTGGTACACCGATAATAGCGTAGGGTCAATTTGGTACACCGATAATAGCGTAGGGTCAATTTGGTACACCGATAATAGCGTAGGGTCAATTTGGTACACCGATAATAGCGTAGGGTCAATTTGGTACACCGATAATAGCGTAGGGTCAATTTGGTACACCAATAATAGTGTAGGGTCAATTTGGTACACCGATAATAGTGTAGGGTCAATTTGGTACACCGATAATAGTGTAGGGTCAATTTGGTACACCGATAATAGTGTAAGGTCAATTTGGTACACCGATAATAGTGTAGGGTCAATTTGGTACACCGATAATAGTGTAGGGTCAATTTGGTACACCGATAATAGTGTAGGGTCAATTTGGTACACCGATAATAGTGTAGGGTCAATTTGGTACACCGATAATAGTGTAGGGTCAATTTGGTACATCAATAATAGTATAGGGTCAATTTGGTACACCGATAATAGTGTAGGGTCAATTTGGTAAACCAATAATAGTGTAGGGTCAATTTGGTACACCAAGTGACAGAGTATGTGTGTAGGTGTGTGAGTGTGAGAGAGGGCATGTATGTATGTTAATGAGTGTGAAAGTATGTGAGCAAGCATGAGTGTGAGAGTATGTGTGGGTGCATGTTTGTGTGTGTGTGAGAGTGAGAGAGTATGTGTATGTGCACATGCGAGAGTGAGTGTGTGCACAAGAGGGAGTGTGTGCAAGAGTGAGTGTATGTGAGTGTGTGAGTGAGTGTGTGAGCGAGTGAGTCTGAGTGAGTGAGTGTATCTATGATTGAGTGAGTCTGAGTGAGTGAGTGAGTCCGAGTGTGTGAGTAAGTCTGTCTGAGTGAGCCTGTGAGTGAGTGAGTCTGAGTGAGTAAGTCTGTGAGTGAGTGAGTGAGTCTGAGTGGGAATGTGAGTGAGTCTGTGAGTGTGTGAGTGACTCTGAGTGAGTGAGTCTGAGTGAGTGAGTCTGAGTGAGTTAGTGAGTCTGTGAGTGAGTCTAAGTGAGTGAGTGAGTGAGTCTGAGTGAATGAATGAGTGAGTGAGTCTGAGTGAGCGAATGAGTGAGTCTGAGTGAATGAGTGAGTCTGAGTGAGTGAATGAGTGAGTCTGAGTGAGTGAGTGAGTGAGTGAGTGAGTGAGTCTGAGTGAATGAGTGAGTGAGTGAGTCTGAGTGAATGAGTGAGTGAGTGAGTCTGAGTGAGTGAGTGAGTCTGAGTGGGAATGTGAGTGAGTCTGTGAGTGTGTGAGTGAGTCTGAGTGAGTGAGTCTGAGTGGGTGAGTCTGAGTGAGTTAGGGAGTCTGTGAGTGAGTCTAAGTTAGTGAGTGAGTGAGTCTGAGTGAATGAATGAGTGAGTGAGTCTGAGTGAGCGAATGAGTGAGTCTGAGTGAATGAGTGAGTCTGAGTGAGTGAGTGAATGAGTGAGTCTGAGTGAGTGAGTGAGTGTGAGTCTGAGTGAATAAGTGAGTGAGTGAGTCTGAGTGAATGAGTGAGTGAGTGAGTCTGAGTGAATGAGTGAGTCTGAGTGAATGAGTGAGTGAGTGTGTCTGAGTGAGTGAGTGAGTGAGTGAGTGAGTGAGTCTGAGTGAATGAGTGAGTCTGAGTGAGTGAGTGAGTGAGTGTGTCTGAGTGAGTGAGTGAGTGAGTGAGTCTGAGTGAGTGAGTGAGTGAGTCTGAGTGAATGAGTGAGTCTGAGTGAGTGAGTGAGTGAGTCTGAGTGACTGAGTGAGTGAGTGAGTCTGAGTGAGTGAGTGAGTGAGCCTGAGTGAATGAGTGAGTCTGAGTGAGAGAGTGTGTCTGAGTGAGTGAGTGAGTGAGTGAGTGAGTCTAAGTGAGTGAGTGAGTTAGTCTGAGTGAGTGAGTCTGAGTGAGTGAGTTTGAGTGAGTCAGTGAGTGAGTGAGTGAGTGAATGAGTGAGTGAGTGAGTCTGAGTGAGTAAGTGAGTCTGAGTGAATGAGTGAGTGAGTGAGTCTAAGTGAGTGAGTGAGTGAGTCTGAGTGAATGAGTGAGTCTGAGTGAGTGAGTGAGTCTGAGTGAGTGAGTGAGTGAGTGAGTGAGTGAGTGAGTCTGAGTGAGTGAGTCTGAGTGAGTGAGTTTGAGTGAGTGAGTAAGTGAGTGAGTGAATCTGAGTGAGTCTGAGTCAGTCAGTGAGTGAGTGAGTCTGAGTGAGTGAGTGAGTGAGTATGAATGAGTGAGTGAGTGAGTCTGAGTGAGTGAGTCTGAGTGAGTGAGTGTGAGTGAGTGAGTCTGAGTGAGTTAGTGAGTCTGTGAGTGAGTGTAAGTGAGTTAGTGAGTGAGTGAGTGAGTCTGAGTGAATGAATTAGTGTGAGAGTCTGAGTGAGTGAGTTTGAGTGAGTGAGTGAGTGAGTGAGTGAGTCTGAGTAAGTAAGTGAGTCTGCGTGAGTGAGTGAGTCTGAGTGAGTGAGTCTGAGTGAGTGAGTGAGTGAGTGATTCTGAGTGAGTGAGTGAGTGAGTGAGTAAGTCTGAGTGAGTGAGTCTGAGTGAGTCTGAGTGAGTGAGTGGGTCTGAGTGAGTGAGTGAGTCTGAGTGAGTGAGTGAGTGAATCTGAGTGAGTCTGAGTCAGTGAGTGAGTGAGTCTGAGTGAGTGAGTCTGAGTGAGTGAGTCTGAGTGAGTGAGTGAGTCTGAGTGAGTGAGTGAGTCTGAGTGAGTGAGTGAGTCTGAGTGAATGAGTGAGTCTGAGTGAGTGAGTGAGTGAGTGAGTGAGTCTGAGTGAGTGAGTGAGTGAGTCTGAGTGAGTGAGTCTGAGTGAGTGAGTCTGAGTGAGTTAGTGAGTCTGTGAGTGAGTGTAAGTGAGTTAGTGAGTGAGTGAGTGAGTCTGAGTGAATGAATGAGTGAGTGAGTCTGAGTGAGTGAGTGAGTGAGTCTGAGTGAATGAGTGAGTCTGAGTGAGTGAGTGAGTCTGAGTGAGTGAGTGAGTCTGAGTGAATGAGTGAGTGAGTGAGTCGGAGTGAGTTAGTGAGTGAGTCTGAGTGAATGAGTGAATCTGAGTGAGTGAGTGAGTCTGAGTGAGTGAGTGAGTGAGTCTGAGTGAGTCAGTGAGTCTGAGTAAATGAGTGAGTGAGTGAGTCTGAGTGAGTAAGTGAGTCTGAGTGAATGAGTGAGTGAGTGAGTCTAAGTGAGTGAGTGAGTTACTCTGAGTGAGTGAGTCTGAGTGAGTGAGTTTGAGTGAGTGAGTGAGTCTGAGTGAGTGAGTGAGTTAGTCTGAGTGAGTGAGTCTGAGTGAGTGAGTTTGAGTGAGTGAGTGGGTGAGTGAGTGAGTGAGTCTGAGTAAGTGAGTGAGTCTGCGTGAGTGAGTGAGTTTGAGTGAGTGAGTCTGTGTGAGTGAGTGAGTGAGTGATTCTAAATGAGTGAGTGAGTGAGTGAGTAAGTCTGAGTGAGTGAGTCTGAGTGAGTCTTAGTGAGTGAGTGGGTCTGAGTGAGTGAGTGAGTCTGAGTGAGTGAGTGAGTGAATCTGAGTGAGTCTGAGTCAGTGAGTGAGTGAGTGAGTCTGAGTGAGTGAGTCTGAGTGAGTGAGTGAGTCTGAGTGAGTGAGTGAGTGAGTCTGAGTGAGTGAGTGAGTGAGTCTGAGTGAGTGAGTGAGTCAGAGTGAATGAGTGAGTCTGAGTGAGTGAGTGAGTGAGTGAGTCTGAGTGAGTGAGTCTGAGTGAATGAGTGAGTCTGAGTGAGTGAGTGAGTGAGTGAGTCCGAGTGAGTGAGTGAGTGAGTGAGTGAGTGAGTCTGAGTGAATGAGTGAGTCTGAGTGAGTGAGTGAGTGAGTCTGAGTGAATGAGTGAGTGATTGAGTCTAAGTGAGTGAGTGAATTAGTCTGAGTGAGTGAGTCTGAGTGAGTGAGTTTGAGTGAGTGAGTGAATGAGTGAGTGAGCGAGTGAGTGTGTCTGCGTGAGTGAGTGAGTCTGAGTGAGTGAGTGAGTCTGAGTGAATGAGTGAGTGAGTGATTCGGAGTGAGTGAGTGAGTGAGTGAGTGAGTCTGAGTGAGTGAGTGAGTGAGTCTGAGTGAGTCTGAGTGAGTGAGTGGGTCTGAGTGAGTGAGTGAGTCTGAGTGAGTGAGTGAGTGAATCTGAGTGAGTCTGAGTGAGTGAGTGAGTGAGTGAGTCTGAGTGAGTGAGTGAGTCTGAGTGAGTGAGTGAGTGAGTCTGAGTGAGTGAGTCTGAGTGAGTGAGTGAGTGAGTCTGAGTGAATGTGTGAGTCTGAGTGAGTGAGTGAGTGAGTCTGAGTGAGTGAGTGAGTGAATGAGTCTGAGTGAGTGAGTGTGTGAGTCTGAGTGAGTGATTGAGTGAGTTTGAGTGAGTGAGTGAGTCTGAGTGAATGAGTGAGTCTGAGTGAGTGAGTGAGTGAGCCTGAGTGAGTGAGTGAGTGAGTCTGAGTGAGTGAGTGAGTGAGTGATTGAGTCTGAGTGAGTGTGAGTCTGAGTGAGTGAGTGAGTGTGAGTGAGTGAGTGCGTGAGTGTGAGTGAGTGAGTCTGAGTGAGTGAGTCTGTGTGAGTGAGTGAGTCTGAGTGAATGAGTGAGTGAGTGAGTCTGAGTGAGTGAGTGAGTCTGAGTGAGTGAGTCTGAGTGAGTGAGTGAGTCTGAGTGAGTGAGTGAGTCTGAGTGAGTGAGTGTGTCTGAGTGAGTGAGTGAACCTGAGTGAGTCTGAGTCAGTGAGTGAGTGAGTCTGAGTGAGTGAGTCTGAGTGAGTGAGTGTGAGTGAGTGAGTCTCTGAGTGAGTCTAAGTGAGTGAGTGAGTCTGAGTGTATGAGTGAGTCTGAGTGAGTGAGTCTGAGTGAGTGAGTGAGTCTGAGTGAGTGAGTGAGTGATTGAGTCTGAGTGAATGAGTGAGTGAGTGAGTCTGAGTGAGTGAGTGAGTCTGAGTGTATGAGTGAGTCTGAGTGAGTGAGTCTGAGTGAGTGAGTGAGTCTGAGTGAGTGAGTGAGTGATTGAGTCTGAGTGAATGAGTGAGTGAGTGAGTCTGAGTGAGTGAGTGAGTGAGTCTGAGTGAATGAGTGAGTCTGAGTGAGTGAGTGAGTCTGAGTGAGTGAGTGAGTGAGTCTGAGTGAGTCAGTGAGTGAGTGAGTCTGAGTGAATGAGTGAGTGAGTGAGTCTGAGTGAGTGAGTGAGTCTGAGTGAATGAGTGAGTGAGTGAGTCTAAGTGAGTGAGTGAGTTAGTCTGAGTGAGTGAGTCTGAGTGAGTGAGTTTGAGTGAGTGAGTGAGTGAGTGAGTCTGAGTAAGTGAGTGAGTCTGCGTGAGTGAGTGAGTCTGAGTGAGTGAGTCTGAGTGAGTGAGTCTGAGTGAGTGAGTGATTCTGAGTGAGTGAGTGTATGAGTAAGTCTGAGTGAGTGAGTCTGAGTGAGTGAGTGGGTCTGAGTGAGTGAGTGAGTCTGAGTGAGTGAGTGAACCTGAGTGAGTCTGAGTCAGTGAGTGAGTGAGTCTGAGTGAGTGAGTCTGAGTGAGTGAGTGTGAGTGAGTGAGTCTCTGAGTGAGTCTAAGTGAGTGAGTGAGTGAGTGAGTCTGAGTGAATGAATGAGTGAGTGAGTCTGAGTGAGTGAGTGAGTCTGAGTGAATGTGTGAGTCTGAGTGAGTGAGTGAGTGAGTCTGAGTGAGTGAGTGAGTGAATGAGTCTGAGTGAGTGAGTGTGTGAGTCTGAGTGAGTGATTGAGTGAGTTTGAGTGAGTGAGTGAGTCTGAGTGAATGAGTGAGTCTGAGTGAGTGAGTGAGTGAGCCTGAGTGAGTGAGTGAGTGAGTCTGAGTGAGTGAGTGAGTGAGTCTGAGTGAATGAGTGAGTCTGAGTGAGTGAGTGAGTCTGAGTGAGTGAGTGTGTGAGTCTGAGTGAGTCAGTGAGTGAGTGAGTCTGAGTGAATGAGTGAGTGAGTGAGTCTGAGTGAGTGAGTGAGTCTGAGTGAATGAGTGAGTGAGTCTAAGTGAGTGAGTGAGTTAGTCTGAGTGAGTGAGTCTGAGTGAGTGAGTTTGAGTGAGTGAGTGAGTGAGTGAGTCTGAGTAAGTGAGTGAGTCTGCGTGAGTGAGTGAGTCTGAGTGAGTGAGTCTGAGTGAGTGAGTCTGAGTGAGTGAGTGATTCTGAGTGAGTGAGTGTGTGAGTAAGTCTGAGTGAGTGAGTCTGAGTGAGTGAGTGGGTCTGAGTGAGTGAGTGAGTCTGAGTGAGTGAGTGAGTGAATCTGAGTGAGTCTGAGTCAGTGAGTGAGTGAGTGAGTCTGAGTGAGTGAGTGAGTCTGAGTGAGTGAGTGAGTCTGAGTGAGTCAGTGAGTCTGAGTGAATGAGTGAGTCTGAGTGAGTGAGTGAGTCTGAGTGAGTGAGTCTGAGTGAGTGAGTGTGAGTGAGTGAGTCTGAGTGAGTTAGTGAGTCTGTGAGTGAGTGTGAGTGAGTTAGTGAGTGAGTGAGTGAGTCTGAGTGAATGAATGAGTGAGTGAGTCTGAGTGAGTGAGTCTGAGTGAATGAGTGAGTCTGAGTGAGTGAGTGAGTCTGAGTGAGTGAGTGAGTGAGTGAGTCTGAGTGAGTGAGTGAGTCTGAGTGAATGAGTGAGTGAGTGAGTTGGAGTGAGTTAGTGAGTGAGACTGAGTGAATGAGTGAATCTGAGTGAGTGAGTGAGTCTGAGTGAGTGAGTGAGTGAGTCTGAGTGAATGAGTGAGTCTGAGTGAGTGAGTGAGTCTGAGTGAGTGAGTGAGTGAGTGAGTCTGAGTGAGTGAGTGAGTCTGAGTGAATGAGTGAGTGAGTGAGTCGGAGTGAGTTAGTGAGTGAGACTGAGTGAATGAGTGAATCTGAGTGAGTGAGTGAGTCTGAGTGAGTGAGTGAGTGAGTCTGAGTGAGTCAGTGAGTCTGAGTGAATGAGTGAGTGAGTGAGTCTAAGTGAGTGAGTGAGTTACTCTGAGTGAGTGAGTCTGAGTGAGTGAGTTTGAGTGAGTGAGTGAGTGAGTGACTGAGTCTGAGTGAGTGAGTGAGTCTTCGTGAGTGAGTGAGTCTGAGTGAGTGAGTGAGTGAGTGAGTGATTCTGAGTGAGTGAGTGGGTCTGAGTGAGTGAGTGAGTGAGTCTGAGTGAATGAGTGAGTCTGAGTGAGTGAGTGAGTGAGTGAGTCTGAGTGAGTGAGTGAGTGAGTGAGTGAGTCTGAGTGAGTGAGTGCGTGAGTGAGTTTGAGTGAGTGAGTGAGTGAGTCTGAGTGAATGAGTGAGTCTGAGTGAGTGAGTCTGAGTGAGTGAGTGAGTGAGTCTGAGTGAGTGAGTGAGTGAGTGAGTCTGAGTGAATGAGTGAGTCTGAGTGAGTGAGTGAGTCTGAGTGAATGAGTGAGTGAGTGAGTCTGAGTGAGTAAGTGAGTCTGAGTGAATGAGTGAGTGAGTGAGTCTAAGTGAGTGAGTGAGTTACTCTGAGTGAGTGAGTCTGAGTGAGTGAGTTTGAGTGAGTGAGTGAGTGAGTGAGTCTGAGTGAGTGAGTGAGTCTGCGTGAGTGAGTGAGTCTGAGTGAGTGAGTGAGTGAGTGATTCTGAGTGAGTGAGTGAGTGAGTCAGAGTGAGTGAGTGAGTGAGTCTGAGTGAGTCTGAGTGAGTGAGTGTGTCTGGGTGAGTGAGTCTGAGTGAGTGAATGAGTGAATCTGAGTGAATGAGTGAGTCTGAGTGAGTGAGTGAGTCTGAGTGAGTGAGTGAGTCTGAGTGAATGAGTGAGTGAGTGAGTCTGAGTGAGTGAGTGAGTCTGAGTGAGTGAGTGAGTCTGAGTGAGTGAGTGAGTCTGAGTGAGTGAGTGAGTCTGAGTGAGTGAGTGAGTGAGTGAGTCTGAGTGAATGAGTGAGTCTGAGTGAGTGAGTGAGTGAGTGAATGAGTGAGTCTGAGTGAGTGAGTCTGAGTGAATGAGTGAGTGAGTGAGTCTGAGTGAGTGAGTGAGTCTGAGTGAATGAGTGAGTGAGTGAGTTTAAGTGAGTGAGTGAGTTAGTCTGAGTGAGAGTCTGAGTGAGTGAGTTTGAGTGAGTGAGTGGGTGAGTGAGTGAGTGAGTCTGAGTGAATGTGTGAGTCTGAGTGAGTGAGTGAGTGAGTCTGAGTGAGTGAGTGAGTGAATGAGTCTGAGTGAGTGAGTGTGTGAGTCTGAGTGAGTGATTGAGTGAGTTTGAGTGAGTGAGTGAGTCTGAGTGAATGAGTGAGTCTGAGTGAGTGAGTGAGTGAGCCTGAGTGAGTGAGTGAGTGAGTCTGAGTGAGTGAGTGAGTGAGTGATTGAGTCTGAGTGAGTGTGAGTCTGAGTGAGTGAGTGAGTGTGAGTGAGTGAGTGCGTGAGTGTGAGTGAGTGAGTCTGAGTGAGTGAGTCTGTGTGAGTGAGTGAGTCTGAGTGAATGAGTGAGTGAGTGAGTCTGAGTGAGTGAGTGAGTCTGAGTGAGTGAGTCTGAGTGAGTGAGTGAGTCTGAGTGAGTGAGTGAGTCTGAGTGAGTGAGTGTGTCTGAGTGAGTGAGTGAACCTGAGTGAGTCTGAGTCAGTGAGTGAGTGAGTCTGAGTGAGTGAGTCTGAGTGAGTGAGTGTGAGTGAGTGAGTCTCTGAGTGAGTCTAAGTGAGTGAGTGAGTCTGAGTGTATGAGTGAGTCTGAGTGAGTGAGTCTGAGTGAGTGAGTGAGTCTGAGTGAGTGAGTGAGTGATTGAGTCTGAGTGAATGAGTGAGTGAGTGAGTCTGAGTGAGTGAGTGAGTCTGAGTGTATGAGTGAGTCTGAGTGAGTGAGTCTGAGTGAGTGAGTGAGTCTGAGTGAGTGAGTGAGTGATTGAGTCTGAGTGAATGAGTGAGTGAGTGAGTCTGAGTGAGTGAGTGAGTGAGTCTGAGTGAATGAGTGAGTCTGAGTGAGTGAGTGAGTCTGAGTGAGTGAGTGAGTGAGTCTGAGTGAGTCAGTGAGTGAGTGAGTCTGAGTGAATGAGTGAGTGAGTGAGTCTGAGTGAGTGAGTGAGTCTGAGTGAATGAGTGAGTGAGTGAGTCTAAGTGAGTGAGTGAGTTAGTCTGAGTGAGTGAGTCTGAGTGAGTGAGTTTGAGTGAGTGAGTGAGTGAGTGAGTCTGAGTAAGTGAGTGAGTCTGCGTGAGTGAGTGAGTCTGAGTGAGTGAGTCTGAGTGAGTGAGTCTGAGTGAGTGAGTGATTCTGAGTGAGTGAGTGTATGAGTAAGTCTGAGTGAGTGAGTCTGAGTGAGTGAGTGGGTCTGAGTGAGTGAGTGAGTCTGAGTGAGTGAGTGAACCTGAGTGAGTCTGAGTCAGTGAGTGAGTGAGTCTGAGTGAGTGAGTCTGAGTGAGTGAGTGTGAGTGAGTGAGTCTCTGAGTGAGTCTAAGTGAGTGAGTGAGTGAGTGAGTCTGAGTGAATGAATGAGTGAGTGAGTCTGAGTGAGTGAGTGAGTCTGAGTGTATGAGTGAGTCTGAGTGAGTGAGTCTGAGTGAGTGAGTGAGTCTGAGTGAGTGAGTGAGTGATTGAGTCTGAGTGAATGAGTGAGTGAGTGAGTCTGAGTGAGTGAGTGAGTGAGTCTGAGTGAATGAGTGAGTCTGAGTGAGTGAGTGAGTCTGAGTGAGTGAGTGAGTGAGTCTGAGTGAGTCAGTGAGTGAGTGAGTCTGAGTGAATGAGTGAGTGAGTGAGTCTGAGTGAGTGAGTGAGTCTGAGTGAATGAGTGAGTGAGTCTAAGTGAGTGAGTGAGTTAGTCTGAGTGAGTGAGTCTGAGTGAGTGAGTTTGAGTGAGTGAGTGAGTGAGTGAGTCTGAGTAAGTGAGTGAGTCTGCGTGAGTGAGTGAGTCTGAGTGAGTGAGTCTGAGTGAGTGAGTCTGAGTGAGTGAGTGATTCTGAGTGAGTGAGTGTGTGAGTAAGTCTGAGTGAGTGAGTCTGAGTGAGTGAGTGGGTCTGAGTGAGTGAGTGAGTCTGAGTGAGTGAGTGAGTGAATCTGAGTGAGTCTGAGTCAGTGAGTGAGTGAGTGAGTCTGAGTGAGTGAGTGAGTCTGAGTGAGTGAGTGAGTCTGAGTGAGTCAGTGAGTCTGAGTGAATGAGTGAGTCTGAGTGAGTGAGTGAGTCTGAGTGAGTGAGTCTGAGTGAGTGAGTGTGAGTGAGTGAGTCTGAGTGAGTTAGTGAGTCTGTGAGTGAGTGTGAGTGAGTTAGTGAGTGAGTGAGTGAGTCTGAGTGAATGAATGAGTGAGTGAGTCTGAGTGAGTGAGTCTGAGTGAATGAGTGAGTCTGAGTGAGTGAGTGAGTCTGAGTGAGTGAGTGAGTGAGTGAGTCTGAGTGAGTGAGTGAGTCTGAGTGAATGAGTGAGTGAGTGAGTTGGAGTGAGTTAGTGAGTGAGACTGAGTGAATGAGTGAATCTGAGTGAGTGAGTGAGTCTGAGTGAGTGAGTGAGTGAGTCTGAGTGAGTCAGTGAGTCTGAGTGAATGAGTGAGTGAGTGAGTCTGAGTGAGTGAGTGAGTCTGAGTGAATGAGTGAGTGAGTGAGTCGGAGTGAGTTAGTGAGTGAGACTGAGTGAATGAGTGAATCTGAGTGAGTGAGTGAGTCTGAGTGAGTGAGTGAGTGAGTCTGAGTGAGTCAGTGAGTCTGAGTGAATGAGTGAGTGAGTGAGTCTAAGTGAGTGAGTGAGTTACTCTGAGTGAGTGAGTCTGAGTGAGTGAGTTTGAGTGAGTGAGTGAGTGAGTGACTGAGTCTGAGTGAGTGAGTGAGTCTTCGTGAGTGAGTGAGTCTGAGTGAGTGAGTGAGTGAGTGAGTGATTCTGAGTGAGTGAGTGGGTCTGAGTGAGTGAGTGAGTGAGTCTGAGTGAATGAGTGAGTCTGAGTGAGTGAGTGAGTGAGTGAGTCTGAGTGAGTGAGTGAGTGAGTGAGTGAGTCTGAGTGAGTGAGTGCGTGAGTGAGTTTGAGTGAGTGAGTGAGTGAGTCTGAGTGAATGAGTGAGTCTGAGTGAGTGAGTCTGAGTGAGTGAGTGAGTGAGTCTGAGTGAGTGAGTGAGTGAGTGAGTCTGAGTGAATGAGTGAGTCTGAGTGAGTGAGTGAGTCTGAGTGAATGAGTGAGTGAGTGAGTCTGAGTGAGTAAGTGAGTCTGAGTGAATGAGTGAGTGAGTGAGTCTAAGTGAGTGAGTGAGTTACTCTGAGTGAGTGAGTCTGAGTGAGTGAGTTTGAGTGAGTGAGTGAGTGAGTGAGTCTGAGTGAGTGAGTGAGTCTGCGTGAGTGAGTGAGTCTGAGTGAGTGAGTGAGTGAGTGATTCTGAGTGAGTGAGTGAGTGAGTCAGAGTGAGTGAGTGAGTGAGTCTGAGTGAGTCTGAGTGAGTGAGTGTGTCTGGGTGAGTGAGTCTGAGTGAGTGAATGAGTGAATCTGAGTGAATGAGTGAGTCTGAGTGAGTGAGTGAGTCTGAGTGAGTGAGTGAGTCTGAGTGAATGAGTGAGTGAGTGAGTCTGAGTGAGTGAGTGAGTCTGAGTGAGTGAGTGAGTCTGAGTGAGTGAGTGAGTCTGAGTGAGTGAGTGAGTCTGAGTGAGTGAGTGAGTGAGTGAGTCTGAGTGAATGAGTGAGTCTGAGTGAGTGAGTGAGTGAGTGAATGAGTGAGTCTGAGTGAGTGAGTCTGAGTGAATGAGTGAGTGAGTGAGTCTGAGTGAGTGAGTGAGTCTGAGTGAATGAGTGAGTGAGTGAGTTTAAGTGAGTGAGTGAGTTAGTCTGAGTGAGAGTCTGAGTGAGTGAGTTTGAGTGAGTGAGTGGGTGAGTGAGTGAGTGAGTCTGAGTAAGTGAGTGAGTCTGCGTGAGTGAGTGAGTCTGAGTGAGTGAGTCTGAGTGAGTGAGTGAGTGATTCTAAATGAGTGAGTGAGTGAGTGAGTAAGTCTGAGTGAGTGAGTCTGAGTGAGTCTTAGTGAGTGAGTGGGTCTGAGTGAGTGAGTGAGTCTGAGTGAGTGAGTGAGTGAATCTGAGTGAGTCTGAGTCAGTGAGTGAGTGAGTGAGTCTGAGTGAGTGAGTCTGAGTGAGTGAGTGAGTGAGTCTGAGTGAGTGAGTGAGTGAGTCTGAGTGAGTGAGTCTGAGTGAATGAGTGAGTCTGAGTGAGTGAGTGAGTCTGAGTGAGTGAGTGAGTGAGTGAGTCTCAGTGAGTGAGTCTGAGTGAATGAGTGAGTCTGAGTGAGTGAGTGAGTGAGTCTGAGTGAATGAGTGAGTCTGAGTGAGTGAGTGAGTCTGAGTGAATGAGTGAGTGATTGAGTCTGTGAGTGAGTGAGTTAGTCTGAGTGAGTGAGTCTGAGTGAGTGAGTTTGAGTGAGTGAGTGAGTGAGTGAGTGAATGAGTGAGTGAGCGAGTGAGTGTGTCTGCGTGAGTGAGTGAGTCTGAGTGAGTGAGTGAGTCTGAGTGAATGAGTGAGTGAGTGATTCGGAGTGAGTGAGTGAGTGAGTCTGAGTGAGTGAGTGAGTGAGTCTGAGTGAGTCTGAGTGAGTGAGTGGGTCTGAGTGAGTGAGTGAGTCTGAGTGAGTGAGTGAGTCTGAGTGAGTCTGAGTCAGTGAGTGAGTGAGTGAGTCTGAGTGAGTGAGTGAGTCTGAGTGAGTGAGTCTGAGTGAGTGAGTGAGTGAGTCTGAGTGAATGTGTGAGTCTGAGTGAGTGAGTGAGTCTGAGTGAGTGAGTGAGTGAGTCTGAGTGAGTGAGTGAGTGAGTCTGAGTGAGTGAGTGAGTCTGAGTGAGTGAGTGAGTCTGAGTGAGTGAGTGAGTGAGTCTGAGTGAGTCAGTGAGTGAGCCTGAGTGATTGAATGAGTGAGTCTGAGTGAGTGAGTGAGTGATTGAGTCTGAGTGAGTGTGAGTCTGAGTGAGTGAGTGAGTGTGAGTGAGTGAGTTCGTGAGTGTGAGTGAGTGAGTGAGTCTGAGTGAGTGAGTCTGTGTGAGTGAGTGAGTCTGAGTGAATGAGTGAGTGAGTGCGTCTGAGTAGTGAGTGAGTCTGAGTGAGTGAGTCTGAGTGAGTGAGTGAGTCTGAGTGAGTGAGTGAGTCTGAGTGAGTGAGTGTGTCTGAGTGAGTGAGTGAATCTGAGTGAGTCTGAGTCAGTGAGTGAGTGAGTCTGAGTGAGTGAGTCTGAGTGAGTGAGTGTGAGTGAGTGAGTCTGTGAGTGAGTCTAAGTGAGTGAGTGAGTGAGTCTGAGTGAATGAATGAGTGAGTGAGTCTGAGTGAATGAGTGAGTGAGTGAGTCTGAGTGTATGAGTGAGTCTGAGTGAGTGAGTGAGTCTGAGTGAGTGAGTGAGTCTGAGTGAGTGAGTGAGTGAGTGAATGAGTGAGTCTGAGTGAGTGAGTCTGAGTGAATGAGTGAGTGAGTGAGTCTGAGTGAGTGAGTGAGTCTGAGTGAATGAGTGAGTGAGTGAGTCTAAGTGAGTGAGTGAGTTAGTCTGAGTGAGTGAGTCTGAGTGAGTGAGTTTGAGTGAGTGAGTGGGTGAGTGAGTGAGTGAGTCTGAGTAAGTGAGTGAGTCTGCGTGAGTGAGTGAGTCTGAGTGAGTGAGTCTGAGTGAGTGAGTGAGTGAGTGATTCTAAATGAGTGAGTGAGTGAGTGAGTGAGTAAGTCTGAGTGAGTGAGTCTTAGTGAGTGAGTGGGTCTGAGTGAGTGAGTGAGTCTGAGTGAGTGAGTGAGTGAATCTGAGTGAGTCTGAGTCAGTGAGTGAGTGAGTGAGTCTGAGTGAGTGAGTCTGAGTGAGTGAGTGAGTGAGTCTGAGTGAGTGAGTGAGTGAGTCTGAGTGAGTGAGTGAGTCTGAGTGAATGAGTGAGTCTGAGTGAGTGAGTGAGTGAGTGTGTCTGAGTGAGTGAGTCTGAGTGAATGAGTGAGTCTGAGTGAGTGAGTGAGTGAGTGAGTCTGAGTGAGTGAGTGAGTGAGTCGGAGTGAATGAGTGAGTCTGAGTGAGTGAGTGAGTCTGAGTGAATGAGTGAGTGATTGAGTCTGTGAGTGAGTGAGTTAGTCTGAGTGAGTGAGTCTGAGTGAGTGAGTTTGAGTGAGTGAGTGAATGAGTGAGTGAGCGAGTGAGTGTGTCTGCGTGAGTGAGTGAGTCTGAGTGAGTGAGTGAGTCTGAGTGAATGAGTGAGTGAGTGATTCGGAGTGAGTGAGTGAGTGAGTGAGTCTAAGTGAGTGAGTGAGTGAGTCTGAGTGAGTCAGTGAGTGAGCCTGATTGATTGAATGAGTGAGTCTGAGTGAGTGAGTGAGTGATTGAGTCTGAGTGAGTGTGAGTCTGAGTGAGTGAGTGAGTGTGAGTGAGTGAGTTCGTGAGTGTGAGTGAGTGAGTGAGTCTGAGTGAGTGAGTCTGTGTGAGTGAGTGAGTCTGAGTGAATGAGTGAGTGAGTGAGTCTGAGTAGTGAGTGAGTCTGAGTGAGTGAGTCTGAGTGAGTGAGTGAGTCTGAGTGAGTGAGTGAGTCTGAGTGAGTGAGTGTGTCTGAGTGAGTGAGTGAATCTGAGTGAGTCTGAGTCAGTGAGTGAGTGAGTCTGAGTGAGTGAGTGTGAGTGAGTGAGTCTGTGAGTGAGTCTAAGTGAGTGAGTGAGTGAGTGAGTGAGTCTGAGTGAATGAATGAGTGAGTGAGTCTGAGTGAATGAGTGAGTGAGTGAGTCTGAGTGTATGAGTGAGTCTGAGTGAGTGAGTGAGTCTGAGTGAGTGAGTGAGTCTGAGTGAGTGAGTGAGTGAGTGAATGAGTGAGTCTGAGTGAGTGAGTCTGAGTGAATGAGTGAGTGAGTGAGTCTGAGTGAGTGAGTGAGTCTGAGTGAATGAGTGAGTGAGTGAGTCTAAGTGAGTGAGTGAGTTAGTCTGAGTGAGTGAGTCTGAGTGAGTGAGTTTGAGTGAGTGAGTGGGTGAGTGAGTGAGTGAGTCTGAGTAAGTGAGTGAGTCTGCGTGAGTGAGTGAGTCTGAGTGAGTGAGTCTGAGTGAGTGAGTGATTCTAAATGAGTGAGTGAGTGAGTGAGTGAGTAAGTCTGAGTGAGTGAGTCTTAGTGAGTGAGTGGGTCTGAGTGAGTGAGTGAGTCTGAGTGAGTGAGTGAGTGAATCTGAGTGAGTCTGAGTCAGTGAGTGAGTGAGTGAGTCTGAGTGAGTGAGTCTGAGTGAGTGAGTGAGTGAGTCTGAGTGAGTGAGTGAGTGAGTCTGAGTGAGTGAGTGAGTCTGAGTGAATGAGTGAGTCTGAGTGAGTGAGTGAGTGAGTGTGTCTGAGTGAGTGAGTCTGAGTGAATGAGTGAGTCTGAGTGAGTGAGTCTGAGTGAATGAGTGAGTGAGTGAGTCTGAGTGAGTGAGTGAGTCTGAGTGAATGAGTGAGTGAGTGAGTTTAAGTGAGTGAGTGAGTTAGTCTGAGTGAGAGTCTGAGTGAGTGAGTTTGAGTGAGTGAGTGGGTGAGTGAGTGAGTGAGTCTGAGTAAGTGAGTGAGTCTGCGTGAGTGAGTGAGTCTGAGTGAGTGAGTCTGAGTGAGTGAGTGAGTGATTCTAAATGAGTGAGTGAGTGAGTGAGTAAGTCTGAGTGAGTGAGTCTGAGTGAGTCTTAGTGAGTGAGTGGGTCTGAGTGAGTGAGTGAGTCTGAGTGAGTGAGTGAGTGAATCTGAGTGAGTCTGAGTCAGTGAGTGAGTGAGTGAGTCTGAGTGAGTGAGTCTGAGTGAGTGAGTGAGTGAGTCTGAGTGAGTGAGTGAGTGAGTCTGAGTGAGTGAGTCTGAGTGAATGAGTGAGTCTGAGTGAGTGAGTGAGTCTGAGTGAGTGAGTGAGTGAGTGAGTCTCAGTGAGTGAGTCTGAGTGAATGAGTGAGTCTGAGTGAGTGAGTGAGTGAGTCTGAGTGAATGAGTGAGTCTGAGTGAGTGAGTGAGTCTGAGTGAATGAGTGAGTGATTGAGTCTGTGAGTGAGTGAGTTAGTCTGAGTGAGTGAGTCTGAGTGAGTGAGTTTGAGTGAGTGAGTGAGTGAGTGAGTGAATGAGTGAGTGAGCGAGTGAGTGTGTCTGCGTGAGTGAGTGAGTCTGAGTGAGTGAGTGAGTCTGAGTGAATGAGTGAGTGAGTGATTCGGAGTGAGTGAGTGAGTGAGTCTGAGTGAGTGAGTGAGTGAGTCTGAGTGAGTCTGAGTGAGTGAGTGGGTCTGAGTGAGTGAGTGAGTCTGAGTGAGTGAGTGAGTCTGAGTGAGTCTGAGTCAGTGAGTGAGTGAGTGAGTCTGAGTGAGTGAGTGAGTCTGAGTGAGTGAGTCTGAGTGAGTGAGTGAGTGAGTCTGAGTGAATGTGTGAGTCTGAGTGAGTGAGTGAGTCTGAGTGAGTGAGTGAGTGAGTCTGAGTGAGTGAGTGAGTGAGTCTGAGTGAGTGAGTGAGTCTGAGTGAGTGAGTGAGTCTGAGTGAGTGAGTGAGTGAGTCTGAGTGAGTCAGTGAGTGAGCCTGAGTGATTGAATGAGTGAGTCTGAGTGAGTGAGTGAGTGATTGAGTCTGAGTGAGTGTGAGTCTGAGTGAGTGAGTGAGTGTGAGTGAGTGAGTTCGTGAGTGTGAGTGAGTGAGTGAGTCTGAGTGAGTGAGTCTGTGTGAGTGAGTGAGTCTGAGTGAATGAGTGAGTGAGTGCGTCTGAGTAGTGAGTGAGTCTGAGTGAGTGAGTCTGAGTGAGTGAGTGAGTCTGAGTGAGTGAGTGAGTCTGAGTGAGTGAGTGTGTCTGAGTGAGTGAGTGAATCTGAGTGAGTCTGAGTCAGTGAGTGAGTGAGTCTGAGTGAGTGAGTCTGAGTGAGTGAGTGTGAGTGAGTGAGTCTGTGAGTGAGTCTAAGTGAGTGAGTGAGTGAGTCTGAGTGAATGAATGAGTGAGTGAGTCTGAGTGAATGAGTGAGTGAGTGAGTCTGAGTGTATGAGTGAGTCTGAGTGAGTGAGTGAGTCTGAGTGAGTGAGTGAGTCTGAGTGAGTGAGTGAGTGAGTGAATGAGTGAGTCTGAGTGAGTGAGTCTGAGTGAATGAGTGAGTGAGTGAGTCTGAGTGAGTGAGTGAGTCTGAGTGAATGAGTGAGTGAGTGAGTCTAAGTGAGTGAGTGAGTTAGTCTGAGTGAGTGAGTCTGAGTGAGTGAGTTTGAGTGAGTGAGTGGGTGAGTGAGTGAGTGAGTCTGAGTAAGTGAGTGAGTCTGCGTGAGTGAGTGAGTCTGAGTGAGTGAGTCTGAGTGAGTGAGTGAGTGAGTGATTCTAAATGAGTGAGTGAGTGAGTGAGTGAGTAAGTCTGAGTGAGTGAGTCTTAGTGAGTGAGTGGGTCTGAGTGAGTGAGTGAGTCTGAGTGAGTGAGTGAGTGAATCTGAGTGAGTCTGAGTCAGTGAGTGAGTGAGTGAGTCTGAGTGAGTGAGTCTGAGTGAGTGAGTGAGTGAGTCTGAGTGAGTGAGTGAGTCTGAGTGAGTGAGTGAGTCTGAGTGAATGAGTGAGTCTGAGTGAGTGAGTGAGTGAGTGTGTCTGAGTGAGTGAGTCTGAGTGAATGAGTGAGTCTGAGTGAGTGAGTGAGTGAGTGAGTCTGAGTGAGTGAGTGAGTGAGTCGGAGTGAATGAGTGAGTCTGAGTGAGTGAGTGAGTCTGAGTGAATGAGTGAGTGATTGAGTCTGTGAGTGAGTGAGTTAGTCTGAGTGAGTGAGTCTGAGTGAGTGAGTTTGAGTGAGTGAGTGAATGAGTGAGTGAGCGAGTGAGTGTGTCTGCGTGAGTGAGTGAGTCTGAGTGAGTGAGTGAGTCTGAGTGAATGAGTGAGTGAGTGATTCGGAGTGAGTGAGTGAGTGAGTGAGTCTAAGTGAGTGAGTGAGTGAGTCTGAGTGAGTCAGTGAGTGAGCCTGATTGATTGAATGAGTGAGTCTGAGTGAGTGAGTGAGTGATTGAGTCTGAGTGAGTGTGAGTCTGAGTGAGTGAGTGAGTGTGAGTGAGTGAGTTCGTGAGTGTGAGTGAGTGAGTGAGTCTGAGTGAGTGAGTCTGTGTGAGTGAGTGAGTCTGAGTGAATGAGTGAGTGAGTGAGTCTGAGTAGTGAGTGAGTCTGAGTGAGTGAGTCTGAGTGAGTGAGTGAGTCTGAGTGAGTGAGTGAGTCTGAGTGAGTGAGTGTGTCTGAGTGAGTGAGTGAATCTGAGTGAGTCTGAGTCAGTGAGTGAGTGAGTCTGAGTGAGTGAGTCTGAGTGAGTGAGTGTGAGTGAGTGAGTCTGTGAGTGAGTCTAAGTGAGTGAGTGAGTGAGTGAGTGAGTCTGAGTGAATGAATGAGTGAGTGAGTCTGAGTGAATGAGTGAGTGAGTGAGTCTGAGTGTATGAGTGAGTCTGAGTGAGTGAGTGAGTCTGAGTGAGTGAGTGAGTCTGAGTGAGTGAGTGAGTGAGTGAATGAGTGAGTCTGAGTGAGTGAGTCTGAGTGAATGAGTGAGTGAGTGAGTCTGAGTGAGTGAGTGAGTCTGAGTGAATGAGTGAGTGAGTGAGTCTAAGTGAGTGAGTGAGTTAGTCTGAGTGAGTGAGTCTGAGTGAGTGAGTTTGAGTGAGTGAGTGGGTGAGTGAGTGAGTGAGTCTGAGTAAGTGAGTGAGTCTGCGTGAGTGAGTGAGTCTGAGTGAGTGAGTCTGAGTGAGTGAGTGATTCTAAATGAGTGAGTGAGTGAGTGAGTGAGTAAGTCTGAGTGAGTGAGTCTTAGTGAGTGAGTGGGTCTGAGTGAGTGAGTGAGTCTGAGTGAGTGAGTGAGTGAATCTGAGTGAGTCTGAGTCAGTGAGTGAGTGAGTGAGTCTGAGTGAGTGAGTCTGAGTGAGTGAGTGAGTGAGTCTGAGTGAGTGAGTGAGTGAGTCTGAGTGAGTGAGTGAGTCTGAGTGAATGAGTGAGTCTGAGTGAGTGAGTGAGTGAGTGTGTCTGAGTGAGTGAGTCTGAGTGAATGAGTGAGTCTGAGTGAGTGAGTGAGTGAGTGAGTCTGAGTGAGTGAGTGAGTGAGTCGGAGTGAATGAGTGAGTCTGAGTGAGTGAGTGAGTCTGAGTGAATGAGTGAGTGATTGAGTCTGTGAGTGAGTGAGTTAGTCTGAGTGAGTGAGTCTGAGAGAGTGAGTTTGAGTGAGTGAGTGAATGAGTGAGTGAGCGAGTGAGTGTGTCTGCGTGAGTGAGTGAGTCTGAGTGAGTGAGTGAGTCTGAGTGAATGAGTGAGTGAGTGATTCGGAGTGAGTGAGTGAGTGAGTGAGTGAGTCTGAGTGAGTGAGTGAGTGAGTCTGAGTGAGTCTGAGTGAGTAAGTGGGTCTGAGTGAGTGAGTGAGTCTGAGTGAGTGAGTGAATCTGAGTGAGTCTGAGTCAGTGAGTGAGTGAGTGAGTCTGAGTGAGTGAGTCTGAGTGAGTGAGTGAGTGAGTCTTAGTGAATGTGTGAGTCTGAGTGAGTGAGTGAGAGAGTCTGAGTGAGTGAGTGAGTGAGTGAGTCTGAGTGAGTGAGTGAGTGAGTCTGAGTGAGTGAGTGAGTGAGTGAGTCTGAGTGAGTGAGTGAGTCTGAGTGAGTGAGTGAGTGAGTCTGAGTGAGTCAGTGAGTGACCCTGAGTGATTGAGTGAGTGAGTCTGAGTGAGTGAGTGAGTCATTGAGTCTGAGTGAGTGTGAGTCTGAGTGAGTGAGTGAGTGTGAGTGAGTGCGTGAGTGTGAGTGAGTGAGTGAGTGAGTGAGTGAGTCTATGTGAGTGAGTCTGTGTGAGTGAGTGAGTCTGAGTGAATGAATGAGTGAGTGAGTCTGAGTGAGTGAGTGAGTCTGAGTGAGTGAGTCTGAGTGAGTGAGTGTGTCTGAGTGAGTGAGTGAGTCTGAGTGAGTGAGTGTGTCTGAGTGAGTGAGTGAATCTGAGTGAGTCTGAGTCAGTGAGTGAGTGAGTCTGAGTGAGTGAGTCTGAGTGAGTGAGTGTGAGTGAGTGAGTCTGTGAGTGAGTCTAAGTGAGTGAGTGAGTGAGTCTGAGTGAATGAATGAGTGAGTGAGTCTGAGTGAGTGAGTGAATCTGAGTGTATGAGTGAGTCTGAGTGAGTGAGTGAGTCTGAGTGAGTGAGTGAGTGTGAGTGAGTGAGTGAGTGATTCTGAGTGAGTGAGTGTGTCTGAGTGAGTGAGTGGGTGAGTCTGAGTGAATGAGTGAGTCTGAGTGAGTGAGTGAGTCTGAGTGAGTGAGTGAGTCTGAGTGAATGAGTGAGTCTGAGTGAGTGAGTGAGTGAGTCTGAGTGAGTAAGTGAGTGAGTCTGAGTGAGTGAGTGAGTGAGTCTGAGTGAGTGAGTCTGAGTGAGTGAGTGTGAGTGAGTGAGTCTGAGTGAGTTAGTGAGTCTGTGAGTGAGTGTAAGTGAGTTAGTGAGTGAGTGAGTGAGTCTGAGTGAATGAATGAGTGAGTGAGTCTGAGTGAGTGAGTCTGAGTGAATGAGTGAGTCTGAGTGAGTGAGTGAGTCTGAGTGAGTGAGTGAGTGAGTCTGAGTGAGTCAGTGAGTCTGAGTGAATGAGTGAGTGAGTGAGTCTGAGTGAGTAAGTGAGTCTGAGTGAATGAGTGAGTGAGTGAGTCGGAGTGAGTTAGTGAGTGAGACTGAGTGAATGAGTGAATCTGAGTGAGTGAGTGAGTCTGAGTGAGTGAGTGAGTGAGTCTGAGTGAGTCAGTGAGTCTGAGTGAATGAGTGAGTGAGTGAGTCTGAGTGAGTAAGTGAGTCTGAGTGAATGAGTGAGTGAGTGAGTCTAAGTGAGTGAGTGAGTTACTCTGAGTGAGTGAGTCTGAGTGAGTGAGTTTGAGTGAGTGAGTGAGTGAGTGAGTCTGAGTGAGTGAGTGAGTCTTCGTGAGTGAGTGAGTCTGACTGAGTGAGTGAGTGAGTGATTCTGAGTGAGTGAGTGGGTCTGAGTGAGTGAGTGAGTGAGTCTGAGTGAATGAGTGAGTCTGAGTGAGTGAGTGAGTGAGTGAGTCTGAGTGAGTGAGTGAGTGAGTCTGAGTGAGTGAGTGAGTGAGTGAGTGAGTTTGAGTGAGTGAGTGAGTGAGTCTGAGTGAATGAGTGAGTCTGAGTGAGTGAGTGAGTCTGAGTGAGTGAGTGAGTGAGTGAGTCTGAGTGAATGACTGAGTCTGAGTGAGTGAGTGAGTGAGTCTGAGTGAATGAGTGAGTGAGTGAGTCTGAGTGAGTAAGTGAGTCTGAGTGAATGAGTGAGTGAGTGAGTCTAAGTGAGTGAGTGAGTTACTCTGAGTGAGTGAGTCTGAGTGAGTGAGTCTGAGTGAGTGAGTGAGTCTGAGTGAGTGAGTCTGCGTGAGTGAGTGAGTCTGAGTGAGTGAGTGAGTGAGTGATTCTGAGTGAGTGAGTGAGTGAGTCAGAGTGAGTGAGTGAGTGAGTCTGAGTGAGTCTGAGTGAGTGAGTGTGTCTGAGTGAGTGAGTCTGAGTGAGTGAGTGAGTGAATCTGAGTGAATGAGTGAGTCTGAGTGAGTGAGTGAGTCTGAGTGAGTGAGTGAGTGAGTCTGAGTGAATGAGTGAGTGAGTGAGTCGGAGTGAGTGAGTGAGTCTGAGTGAATGAGTGAGTCTGAGTGAGTGAGTGAGTCTGAGTGAGTGAGTGAGTGAGTGAGTCTGAGTGAATGAGTGAGTCTGAGTGAGTGAGTCTGAGTGAGTGAGTGAGTGATTGAGTCTAAGTGAGTGAGTGAGTTAGTCTGAGTGCGTGTGTCTGAGTGAGTGAGTTTGAGTGAGTGAGTGAGTGAGTGAGTGAGTGAGTGAATGAGTGAGTGAGTGAGTGAGTGTGTCTCTGTGAGTGAGTGAGTCTGAGTGAGTGAGTGAGTCTGAGTGAGTGAGTGAGTGAGTGATTCGGAGTGAGTGAGTGAGTGAGTCTGAGTGAGTGAGTGAGTGAGTCTGAGTGAGTCTGAGTGAGTGAGTGGGTCTGAGTGAGTGAGTGAGTCTGAGTGAGTGAGTGAGTGAATCTGAGTCAGTCTGAGTCAGTGAGTGAGTGAGTGAGTCTGAGTGAGTGAGTGAGTCTGAGTGAGTGAGTGAGTGAGTCTGAGTGAGTGAGTCTGAGTGAGTGAGTGAGTGAGTCTAAGTGAGTGAGTGAGTGAGTCTGAGTGAGTGAGTGAGTCTGAGTGAGTGAGTGAGTCTGAGTGCATGAGTGAGTCTGAGTGAGTGAGTGAGTCTGAGTCAGTGAGTGAATGAGTCTGAGTGAGTCAGTGAGTGAGCCTGAGTGAGTGATTGAGTGAGTCTGAGTGTGTGAGTGATTGAGTCTGAGTGAGTGTGAGTCTGAGTGAGTGAGTGAGTGTGAGTGAGTGAGTGCGTGAGTGTGAGTGAGTGAGTGAGTGAGTCTGAGTGAGTGAGTGAGTCTGTGTGAGTGAGTGAGTCTGAGTGAATGAGTGAATGAGTCTGAGTGAGTGAGTCTGAGTGAGTGAGTCTGAGTGAGTGAGTGAGTCTGAGTGAGTGAGTGTGTCTGACTGAGTGAGTGAATCTGAGTGAGTCTGAGTCAGTGAGTGAGTGAGTAAGTCTGAGTGAGTGAGTGAGTGAGTCTGAGTTAGTGAGTCTGAGTGAGTGAGTCTGAGTGAGTGTGAGTGAGTGAGTGAGTCTAAGTAAGTGAGTGAGTGGAGTGAGTGAGTCTGAGTGAATGAATGAGTGAGTGAGTGAGTGAGTCTGAGTGAATGAGTGAGTCTGAGTGAGTGAGAGTCTGAGTGAGTGAGTGAGTCTGAGTGAATGAGTGAGTGAGTGAGTCTGAGTGAGTGAGTGAGTCTGAGTGAATGAGTGAGTCTGAGTGAGTGAGTGAGTCTGGGTGAGCGAGTGAGTGAGTGAATGAGTGTGTCTGAGTGAGTGAGTCTGAGTGAAT
>CM075734.1:8724227-8734264 GCA_037974335.1 Prionace glauca
GTGAGTGAGTGAGTGAGTCTGAGTGAGTGAGTGAGTCTGAGTGAGTGAGTCTGAGTGAGTGAGTGAGTGAGTGAGTCTGAGTGAATGTGTGAGTCTGAGTGAGTGAGTGAGTGAGTCTGAGTGAGTGAGTGAGTGAGTGAGTCTGAGTGAGTGAGTGAGTGAGTGAGTCTGAGTGAGTGAGTGAGTCTGAGTGAGTGAGTGAGTGAGTCTGAGTGAGTCAGTGAGTGAGCCTGAGTGATTGAGTGAGTGAGTCTGAGTGAGTGAGTGAGTGATTGAGTCTGAGTGAGTGTGAGTCTGAGTGAGTGAGTGAGTGTGAGTGAGTGAGTGCGTGAGTGTGAGTGAGTGAGTTAGTCTGAGTGAGTGAGTCTGTGTGAGTGAGTGAGTCTGAGTGAATGAGTGAGTGAGTGAGTCTGAGTGAGTGAGTGAGTGAGTCTGAGTGAGTGAGTGTGAGTGAGTGAGTCTGTGAGTGAGTCTAAGTGAGTGAGTGAGTGAGTGAGTGAGTGAGTGAGTCTGAGTAAGTGAGTGAGTCTGCGTGAGTGAGTGAGTCTGAGTGAGTGAGTCTGAGTGAGTGAGTGAGTGAGTGATTCTGAGTGAGTGAGTGAGTGAGTGAGTAAGTCTGAGTGAGTGAGTCTGAGTGAGTCTGAGTGAGTGAGTGGGTCTGAGTGAGTGAGTGAGTCTGAGTGAGTGAGTGAGTGAATCTGAGTGAGTCTGAGTCAGTGAGTGAGTGAGTGAGTCTGAGTGAGTGAGTCTGAGTGAGTGAGTGAGTGAGTCTGAGTGAGTGAGTGAGTCTGAGTGAGTGAGTGAGTGAATCTGAGTGAGTCTGAGTCAGTGAGTGAGTGAGTGAGTCTGAGTGAGTGAGTCTGAGTGAGTGAGTGAGTGAGTCTGAGTGAGTGAGTGAGTCTGAGTGAGTGAGTGAGTCTGAGTGAGTGAGTGAGTCTGAGTGAATGAGTGAGTCTGAGTGAGTGAGTGAGAGTGAGTCTGAGTGAGTGAGTGAGTGAGTCTGAGTGAGTGAGTGAGTGAGTCTGAGAGAGTGAGTCTGAGTGAATGAATGAGTCTGAGTGAGTGAGTGAGTGAGACTGAGTGAGTGAGTTAGTCTGAGTGAGTGAGTGAGTGAGTGAACCTGAGTGAGTGAGTGAGTCTGAGTGAGTGAGTGAGTGATTGAGTGAGTGAGTGAGTGAGTGAGTGAGTGAGTCTGAGTGATTGAGTGAGTGAGTGAGTGAGTCTGAGTGAGTGAGTGAGTCTGAGTGAGTGAGTGAGTGAGTGATTGAGTGAGTGATTGAGTGAGTGAGTGAGTGAGTGAGTGAGTGAGTCTGAGTGAGTGAGTCTGAGTGAGTGAGTGAGTCTGAGTGAATGAGTGAGTGAGTGAGTCTGAGTGAGTGAGTGAGTCTGAGTGAATGAGTGAGTCTGAGTGAGTGAGTGAGTCTGGGTGAGTGAGTGAGTGAGTGAATGAGTGAGTCTGAGTGAGTGAGTCTGAGTGAATGAGTGAGTGAGTGAGTCTGAGTGAGTGAGTGAGTCTGAGTGAATGAGTGAGTGAGTGAGTCTAAGTGAGTGAGTGAGTTAGTCTGAGTGAGTGAGTCTGAGTGAGTGAGTTTGAGTGAGTGAGTGGGTGAGTGAGTGAGTGAGTCTGAGTAAGTGAGTGAGTCTGCGTGAGTGAGTGAGTCTGAGTGAGTGAGTCTGAGTGAGTGAGTGATTCTAAATGAGTGAGTGAGTGAGTGAGTGAGTAAGTCTGAGTGAGTGAGTCTGAGTGAGTCTTAGTGAGTGAGTGGGTCTGAGTGAGTGAGTGAGTCTGAGTGAGTGAGTGAGTGAATCTGAGTGAGTCTGAGTCAGTGAGTGAGTGAGTGAGTCTGAGTGAGTGAGTCTGAGTGAGTGAGTGAGTCTGAGTGAGTGAGTGAGTCTGAGTGAGTGAGTGAGTGAGTCTGAGTGAGTGAGTGAGTCTGAGTGAATGAGTGAGTCTGAGTGAGTGAGTGAGTGAGTGAGTCTGAGTGAGTGAGTCTGAGTGAATAAGAACATAAGAACATAAGAAATAGGAGCAGGAGTAGGCCATCCAGCCCTTCGAGCCTGCCCCGCCATTCAATAAGATCATGGCTGATCTGTCGTGACTCAGTTCCACCTTCCCGCCCTCTCCCCATAACCCTTAATCCCTTCTCTTATCAAAAACCCATCAACCCGTTTCTTAAAAATATTTAGCGAGGCAGCCTCCACCACTTCAACAGGCAGAGAATTCCAGAGATTCACCACCCTTTGAGTGAAGAAGTTCACCACCCTTTGAGTGAAGAATGAGTGAGTCTGAGTGAGTGAGTGAGTCTGAGTGAATGAGTGAGTCTGAGTGAGTGAGTGAGTCTGAGTGAATGAGTGAGTGATTGAGTCTGTGAGTGAGTGAGTTAGTCTGAGTGAGTGAGTCTGAGTGAGTGAGTTTGAGTGAGTGAGTGAGTGAGTGAATGAGTGAGTGAGCGAGTGAGTGTGTCTGCGTGAGTGAGTGAGTCTGAGTGAGTGAGTGAGTCTGAGTGAATGAGTGAGTGAGTGATTCGGAGTGAGTGAGTGAGTGAGTGAGTGAGTGAGTCTGAGTGAGTCTGAGTGAGTGAGTGGGTCTGAGTGAGTGAGTGAGTCTGAGTGAGTGAGTGAATCTGAGTGAGTCTGAGTGAGTGAGTGAGTGAGTGAGTGATGTCAGAGGCTCTCCTCCCATGACTGGTTTCAATGTCGAAGTGCTGGAATGTGTGGGAGATTCCTGGAAGCTCGATGTTAAGTTGAGGAGGGGGGGGGAATGGGAGGGTCAGGGTGAGCGAGGGTGAAGGTTGGGTCCAGGTATACGGCCCTGAACAGGTACAGAAAATGACCCAATGGTTTACTGCAGTATTAACCTGAATGTCTCGAGTATAAAGGTGCTGGCAGTTATCCTGCAGCTCCTTAAGCCACGCCTGGAGTTACTGTGGACTGTCCTGTGGAAAGTTATCTTGACCTCGATCAGAATGTGACACAGAGAAATTCCCAGCGAGGTTACACAAACTCTGCTTGTATTCAGTGTAATTTACAAGGTTAAGGGGCATTTCATTGAGCCTCCTGTTTAAGTGGCTTGAACGGCAGTGGAGAGGAGGGTGGTGCTGACTGGGTCTCCTGTTCTTCAGTAAATGTTCAATAGGGACTAAATGGCCTCTTCATGTTCCTGAGTAACAATTTCGAGAAGGACTGAATGGCCACCTCCTGTTCCTGTATAACATGGTCAAGAGGGGATGAATGGCCTCCTATTCCGGTGTAACATATATGAGGGGCTGAATTGCCTCCTGTTCCTGTGTAACATGTTTGAGAGGGGCTGAATGGCCTCCTGTTCCTGTGTAACATCTTTGAGAGGGGCTGAATGGCCTCCTGTTACTGTGTAAGGTGTTTGAGAAGGGGCTGAATGGCCTCCTGTTCCTGTGTAACATGTTTGAGAGGGGCTGAATGGCCTCCTGTTCCTGTGTAAGGTGTTTGAGAGGGGCCGAATGGCCTCCTGTTCCTGTGTAACATGTTTGAGAGGGGCTGAATGGCCTCCTGTTCCTGTGTAAGGTGTTTGAGAGGGGCTGAATGGCCTCCTGTTCCTGTGTAACATGTTTGAGAGGGGCTGAATGGCCTCCTGTTACTGTATAACATGTATGAGAGGGGCTGAATGGCCTCCTGTTACTGTGTAACATGTATGAGAGGGGCTAAATGGCCTCCTGTTACTGTGTAACATGTATGAGAGGGGCTGAATGGCCTCCTGTTCCTGTGTAAGGTGTTTGAGAGGGGCTGAATGGCCTCCTGTTCCCGTGTAACATGTATGAGAGGGGCTGAATGGCCTCCTGTTCCTGTGTAAGGTGTTTGAGAGGGGCTGAATGGCCTCCTGTTCCTGTGTAACATGTTTGAGAGGGGCTGAATGGCCTCCTGTTCCTGTGTAATATGTATGAGAGGGGCTGAATGGCCTCCTGTTCCTGTGCAAGGTGTTTGAGAGGGGCTGAATGTCCTCCTGTTCCTGTGTAACATGTATGAGACGGGCTGAATGGCCTCCTGTTCCTGTGTAAGGTGTTTGAGAGGGGATGAATGGCCTCCTATTCCTGTGTAAGATGTATGAGATGGGCTGAATGGCCTCCTGTTCCTGTGTAACATGTTTGAGAGGGGCTGAATGGCCTCCTGTTCCTGTGTAACATGTATGAGAGGGGCTGAATGGCCTCCTGTTCCTGTGTAAGGTGTTTGAGAGGGGCTGAATGGCCTCCTGTTCCTGTGTAAGGTGTATGAGATGGGCTGAATGGCCTCCTGTTCCTGTGTAACATGTTTGAGAGGGGCTGAATGGCCTCCTGTTCCTGTGTAACATGTTTGAGAGGGGCTGAATGGCCTCCTGTTCCTGTGTAAGGTGTTTGAGAGGGGCTGAATGGCCTCCTGTTCCTGTGTAACATGTTTGAGAGGGGCTGAATGGCCTCCTGTTCCTGTGTAACATGTTTGAGAGGGGCTGAATGGCCTCCTGTCCCTGTGTAAGGTGTTTGAGAGGGGCTGAATGGCCTCCTGTTCCTGTGTAACATGTTTGAGAGGGTCGGAATGGCCTCCTGTTCCTGTGTAATATGTATGAGAGGGGCTGAATGGCCTCCTGTTCCTGTGTAAGGTGTATGAGAGGGGCTGAATGGCCTCCTGTTACTGTGTAACATGTTTGAGAGGGGCTGAATGGCCTCCTGTTCCTGTGTAACATGTTTGAGAGGCTGAATGGCCTCCTGTTCCTGTGTAACATGTTTGAGAGAGGCTGAATGGCCTCCTGTTCCTGTGTAACATGTATGAGAGGGGCTGAATGGCCTCCTGTCCTGTGTAACATGTTTGAGAGGGGCTGAATGGCCTCCTGTTCCTGTGTAACATGTTTGAGAGGGTCTGAATGGCCTCCTGTTCCTCTGTAACATGTTTGAGAGGGGCTGAATGGCCTCCTGTTCCTGTAGCGTGCTTGAGAGGGGCTGAATGGACCTTCCCTCCCCTTCAAGAAACTTGACACTAATTGACTGGTGGTCTTAATTTGGATATTTCTTTGCTACAGTGCAGAAAGAGGCCGTTCAGCCCATCGAGTCTGGGTCAACTCTCTGGAGAGCAGATTACCCTTGTCCATCTTCTCCACCTCTCCCATCACCCCCGCCCTTGCTATCCTCCACTGTCCCCATAACCACAGACATTTAGCATGTCCAATCTCCCTAAAGTACACACATTTGTCATGTGGGAGGGAGCGGAGCACCTGGAGGAAACCCACACAGACATGGGGAAAATGTGCAGCCCGAGGCCGGAACTGAACCCGCCCGGTATAGGCAGTCGAGAATATTCATGCCTGCTCTGAAAGTGTTAGCCGGAGGATTGGGACCTTACCTGGACAATCCCCAGCGTAGCAGAGGTGACAGGGTCAGAGAAATCCCCACCGGGGGGAGACACACTAACAAAGAGAGAGAGGGAGAGAGATCAGTCACTGTCACAATGTGCAGGAGAGGGGCTGGGGAATGAGTGGAGATAGGGTGACGGAGGAGAGGGACTGGGAGGGGAAGGAGGAGGGGTGAGGAGAGGGGAGGAGCGGAGTACGGGGAGAGAGGGGGAGGGGATTCATATCAAGGAAGAATAAATACACTCATAAAATCCCCCTCACTCACAATACTGACCCTCACTCAAAATACTGACCCTCACTCACAATACTGACCCTCACTCAAAATACTGACCCTCACTCACAATACTGACCCTCACTCAAAATACTGACCCTCACTCAAAATACTGACCCTCACTCAAAATACTGACCCTCACTCACAATACTGACCCTCACTCACAATACTGACCCTCACTCAAAATACTGACCCTCACTCAAAGTACTGACCCTCATTCACAATACTGACCCTCACTCAAAATACTGACCCTCACTCACAATACTGACCCTCACTCAAAATACTGACCCTCACTCACAATACTGACCCTCACTCAAAATACTGACCCTCACTCACAATACTGACCCTCACTCACAATACTGACCCTCATTCACAATACTGACCCTCACTCAAAATACTGACCCTCACTCACAATACTGACCCTCACTCACAATACTGACCCTCACTCAAAATACTGACCCTCACTCACAATACTGACCCTCACAATACTGACCCTCACTCATAATACTGACCCTCACTCAAAATACTGACCCTCATTCACAATACTGACCCTCACTCAAAATACTGACCCTCACTCACAATACTGACCCTCACTCACAATACTGACCCTCACTCACAATACTGACCCTCACTCAAAATACTGACCCTCACTCACAATACTGACCCTCACAATACTGACCCTCACTCACAATACTGACCCTCACTCATAATACTGACCCTCACTCAAAATACTGACCCTCACTCACAATACTGACCCTCACTCAAAATACTGACCCTCACTCACAATACTGACCCTCACTCAAAATACTGACCCTCACTCACAATACTGACCCTCACACAATACTGACCCTCACACAATACTGACCCTCACTCACAATACTGACTCTCACTCACAATACTGACCCTCACTCACAATACTGACCCTCACTCACAATACAGACCCACACTCACAATACTGACCCTCACTCAAAATACTGACCCTCACTCACAATACTGACCCTCACTCACAATACTGACCCTCACTCACAATACTGACTCTCACTCACAATACTGACTCTCACTCACAATACTGACCCTCACTCAAAGTACTGACCCTCACTCACAATACTGACCCTCACTCACAATAGTGACCCTCACTCACAATACTGACCCTCACTCAAAGTACTGACCCTCACTCACAATACTGACCCTCACTCACAATACTGACCCTCACTCACAATACTGACCCTCACTCAAAATACTGACCCTCACTCACAATACTGACCCTCAATCAAAATACTGACCCTCACTCACAATACTGACCCTCACTCAAAATACTGACCCTCACTCACAATACTGACCCTCACTCACAATACTGACCCTCACACAAAATACTGACCCTCACTCACAATACTGACCCTCACTCACAATACTGACCCTCACACAATACTGACCCTCACTCAAAATACTGACCCTCACTCACAATACTGACCCTCACTCACAATACTGACCCTCACTCAAAATACTGACCCTCACTCAAAATACTGACCCTCACTCACAATACTGACCCTCACTCAAAATACTGACCCTCACTCACAATACTGACCCTCACTCACAATACTGACCCTCACTCACAATACTGACCCTCACTCACAATACTGACCCTCACTCAAAATACTGACCCTCACTCACAATACTGACCCTCACACAAAATACTGACCCTCACTCACAATACTGACCCTCACTCACAATACTGACCCTCACTCACAATACTGACCCTCACTCAAAATACTGACCCTCACTCACAATACTGACCCTCACTCAAAATACTGACCCTCACTCACAATACTGACCCTCACACAAAATACTGACCCTCACTCACAATACTGACCCTCACTCAAAATACTGACCCTCACTCACAATACTGACCCTCACTCAAAATACTGACCCTCACTCACAATACTGACCCTCACTCACAATACTGACCCTCACACAAAATACTGACCCTCACTCACAATACTGACCCTCACTCAGAATACTGACCCTCACTCACAATACTAACCCTCACTCACAATACTGACCCTCACTCACAATACTGACCCTCACTCACAATACTGACCCTCACTCACAATACTGACCCTCACTGAAAATACTGACCCTCATTCACAATACTGACCCTCACTCACAATACTGACCCTCACTCACAATACTGACCCTCACTCACAATACTGACCCTCACTCAAAATACTGACCCTCACTCACAATACTGACCCTCACTCACAATACTGACCCTCACTCAAAATACTGACCCTCACTCACAATACTGACCCTCACTCACAATACTGACCCTCACACAATACTGACCCTCACTCAAAATACTGACCCTCACTCACAATACTGACCCTCACTCAAAATACTGACCCTCACTCACAATACTGACCCTCACTCAAAATACTGACCCTCACTCACAATACTGACCCTCACTCACAATACTGACCCTCACTCAAAATACTGACCCTCACTCACAATACTGACCCTCACTCAAAATACTGACCCTCACTCAGAATACTGACCCTCAATCAAAATACTGACCCTCACTCACAATACTGACCCTCACTCACAATACTGACCCTCACTCACAATACTGACCCTCACTCAAAATACTGACCCTCACTCAAAATACTGACCCTCAATCAAAATACTGACCCTCACTCAAAATACTGACCCTCACTCAGAATACTGACCCTCACTCAAAATACTGACCCTCACTCACAATACTGACCCTCACTCACAATACTGACCCTCACTCAAAATACTGACCCTCACTCACAATACTGACCTTCACTCACAATACTGACCCTCACTCACAATACTGACCCTCACTCACAATACTGACCCTCACTCAAAATACTGACCCTCACTCAAAATACTGACCCTCACTCAGAATACTGACCCTCACTCAAAATACTGACCCTCACTCACAATACTGACCTTCACTCACAATACTGACCCTCACTCAAAATACTGACCCTCACTCAAAATACTGACCCTCACTCACAATACTGACCCTCACTCAAAATACTGACCCTCACTCAAAATACTGACCCTCACTCACAATACTGACCCTCACACAAAATACTGACCCTCACTCACAATACTGACCCTCACTCACAATACTGACCCTCACTCAAAATACTGACCCTCACTCAAAATACTGACCCTCACTCACAATACTGACCCTCACACAAAATACTGACCCTCACTCACAATACTGACCCTCAATCAAAATACTGACCCTCACTCACAATACTGACCCTCACTCAAAATACTGACCCTCACTCACAATACTGACCCTCAATCAAAATACTGACCCTCACTCACAATACTGACCCTCACTCAAAATACTGACCCTCACTCAAAATACTGACCCTCACTCACAATAGTGACCCTCACTCACAATACTGACCCTCACTCAAAATACTGACCCTCACTCAATACTGACCCTCACAATACAGACCCTCACTCACAATACTGACCCTCACTCAAAATACTGACCCTCACTCACAATACTGACCCTCACTCACAATACTGACCCTCACTCAAAGTACTGACCCTCACTCACAATAGTGACCCTCACTCACAATACTGACCCTCACTCAAAATACTGACCCTCACTCAATACTGACCCTCACAATACAGACCCTCACTCAAAGTACTGACCCTCACACACAATACTGACCCTCACTCAAAATACTGACCCTCACTCACAATACTGACCCTCACTCAAAATACTGACCCTCACTCACAATACTGACCCTCACTCACAATACTGACCCTCACTCAAAATACTGACCCTCACTCACAATACTGACCCTCACTCAAAATACTGACCCTCACTCACAATACTGACCCTCACTCACAATACTGACCCTCAGTCACAATACTAACCCTCACTCAAAATACTGACCCTCATTCACAATACTGACCCTCACTCACAATACTGACCCTCACTCAATACTGACCCTCACTCACAATACTGACCCTCACTCAAAATACTGACCTTCACTCAAAATACTGACCCTCACTCACAATACTGACCCTCACTCACAATACTGACCCTCACTCACAATACTGACCCTCACTCAAAATACTGACCCTCACTCACAATACTGACCCTCACTCACAATACTGACCCTCACTCAAAATACTGACCCTCACTCAAAATACTGACCCTCACTCACAATACTGACCCTCACTCACAATACTGACCCTCACTCAAAATACTGACCCTCACTCAAAATACTGACCCTCACTCACAATACTGACCCTCACTCACAATACTGACCCTCACTCACAATACTGACCCTCACTCAAAATACTGACCCTCACTCACAATACTGACCCTCACTCACAATACTGACCCTCACTCACAAT
>CM075734.1:8734364-8776875 GCA_037974335.1 Prionace glauca
TCACGTGCTCACTGTGTCCCCCGGGGTCCTCACTGACAATTAAACCCCACCCCGGGATCCTCACTGACAATTAAACCCCCACCCCGGGATCCTCACTGACAATTAAACCCCCACCCCGGGGTCCTCACTGACAATTAAACCCCCACCCCGGGGTCCTCACTGACAGTCAAACCCCCACCCCGGGGTCCTCACTGACAATTAAACCCCCACCCCGGGATCCTCACTGACAGTCAAACCCCCACCCCGGGGTCCTCACTGACAATTAAACCCCCACCCCGGGGTCCTCACTGTCAGTCAAACCCCCACCCCGGGGTCCTCACTGACAGTCAAACCCCCACCCCGGGGTCCTCACTGACAATTAAACCCCCACCCTGGGGTCCTCACTGACAATTAAACCCCCACCCCGGGGTCCTCACTGACAGTCAAACCCCCACCCCGGGGTCCTCACTGACAGTCAAACCCCCACCCCGGGGTCCTCACTGACAATTAAACCCCCACCCCGGGATCCTCACTGACAATTAAACCCCCACCCCGGGATCCTCACTGACAATTAAACCCCCACCCCGGGGTCCTCACTGACAATTAAACCCCCACCCCGGGGTCCTCACTGATAATTAAACCCCCACCCCGGGATCCTCACTGACAATTAAACCCCCACCCCGGGATCCTCACTGACAATTAAACCCCCACCCCGGGGTCCTCACTGACAGTCAAACCCCCACCCCGGGGTCCTCACTGACAATTAAACCCCCACCCCGGGGTCCTCACTGACAATTAAACCCCCACCCCGGGGTCCTCACTGACAATTAAACCCCCACCCCCGGGGTCCTCACTGACAGTCAAACCCCCACCCCGGGATCCTCACTGACAATTAAACCCCCACCCCGGGGTCCTCACTGACAATTAAACCCCCACCCCGGGATCCTCACTGACAGTCAAACTCCCACCCCGGGATCCTCACTGACAATTAAACCCCCACCCCGGGGTCCTCACTGACAGTCAAACCCCCACCCCGGGGTCCTCACTGACAGTCAAACCCCCACCCCGGGGTCCTCACTGACAATTAAACCCCCACCCCGGGGTCCTCACTGACAATTAAACCCCCACCCCGGGGTCCTCACTGACAGTCAAACCCCCACCCCGGGATCCTCACTGACAATTAAACCCCCACCCCGGGGTCCTCACTGACAATTAAACCCCCACCCCGGGGTCCTCACTGACAGTCAAACACCCACCCCGGGATCCTCACTGACAATTAAACCCCCACCCCGGGGTCCTCACTGACAATTAAACCCCCACCCCGGGGTCCTCACTGACAATTAAACCCCCACCCCGGGGTCCTCACTGACAATTAAACTCCCACCCCGGGGTCCTCACTGACAATTAAACCCCCACCCCGGGGTCCTCACTGACAGTCAAACCCCCACCCCGGGGTCCTCACTGACAGTCAAACCCCCAGCCCGGGGTCCTCACTGACAGTCAAACCCCCAGCCCGGGGTCCTCACTGACAGTCAAACCCCCACCCCGGGATCCTCACTGACAGTCAAACCCCCACCCCGGGGTCCTCACTGACAGTCAAACCCCCACCCCGGGGTCCTCACTGACAATTAAACCCCCACCCCGGGGTCCTCACTGACAATTAAACCCCCACCCCGGGATCCTCACTGACAATTAAACCCCAACCCCGGGATCCTCACTGACAGTCAAACCCCCACCCCGGGGTCCTCACTGACAGTCAAACCCCCACCCCGGGGTCCTCACTGACAGTCAAACCCCCACCCCGGGATCCTCACTGACAGTCAAACCCCCACCCCGGGGTCCTCACTGACAGTCAAACCCCCACCCCGGGGTCCTCACTGACAATTAAACCCCCACCCCGGGATCCTCACTGACAATTAAACCCCCACCCCGGTGTCCTCACTGACAATTAAACCCCCACCCCGGGGTCCTCACTGACAGTCAAACCCCCACCCCGGGATCCTCACTGACAATTAAACCCCCACACCGGGGTCCTCACTGACAGTTAAACCCCCACCCCGGGGTCCTCACTGATAATTAAACCCCCACCCCGGGGTCCTCACTGACAGTCAAACCCCCACCCCGGGGTCCTCACTGACAGTCAAACCCCCACCCCGGGGTCCTCACTGACAATTAAACCCCCACCCCGGGGTCCTCACTGACAATTAAACCCCCACCCCGGGGTCCTCACTGATAGTCAAACTCCCACCCCGGGGTCCTCACTGACAGTCAAACCCCCACCCCGGGATCCTCACTGACAATTAAACCCCCACCCCGGGGTCCTCACTGACAATTAAACCCCCACCCCGGGGTCCTCACTGACAGTCAAACCCCCACCCCGGGATCCTCACTGACAATTAAACCCCCACCCCGGGGTCCTCACTGACAATTAAACCCCCACCCCGGGGTCCTCACTGACAATTAAACCCCCACCCCGGGGTCCTCACTGACAATTAAACCCCCACCCCGGGGTCCTCACTGACAGTCAAACCCCCACCCCGGGATCCTCACTGACAATTAAACCCCCACCCCGGGGTCCTCACTGACAATTAAACCCCTACCCCGGGGTCCTCACTGACAATTAAACCCCAACCCCGGGATCCTCACTGACAATTAAACCCCCACCCCGGGATCCTCACTGACAGTCAAACCCCCACCCCGGGGTCCTCACTGACAATTAAACCCCCACCCCGGGGTCCTCACTGACAATTAAACCCCCAGCCCGGGATCCTCACTGACAATTAAACCCCCACCCCGGGGTCCTCACTGACAGTCAAACCCCCACCCCGGGATCCTCACTGACAATTAAACCCCCACCCCGGGATCCTCACTGACAGTCAAACCCCCACCCCGGGGTCCTCACTGACAATTAAACCCCCAGCCCGGGATCCTCACTGACAATTAAACCCCCACCCCGGGGTCCTCACTGACAGTCAAACCCCCACCCCGGGGTCCTCACTGACAGTCAAACCCCCAGCCCGGGGTCCTCACTGACAGTCAAACCCCCACCCCGGGGTCCTCACTGACAATTAAACCCCCACCCCGGGGTCCTCACTGACAGTCAAACCCCCACCCCGGGGTCCTCACTGACAGTCAAACCCCCACCCCGGGGTCCTCACTGACAGTCAAACCCCCACCCCGGGATCCTCACTGACAGTCAAACCCCCACCCCGGGGTCCTCACTGACAGTCAAACCCCCAGCCCGGGATCCTCACTGACAGTCAAACCCCCACCCCGGGGTCCTCACTGACAGTCAAACCCCCAGCCCGGGATCCTCACTGACAGTCAAACCCCCACCCCGGGGTCCTCACTGACAATTAAACCCCCAGCCCGGGATCCTCACTGACAATTAAACCCCCACCCCGGGGTCCTCACTGACAGTCAAACCCCCACCCCGGGGTCCTCACTGACAGTCAAACCCCCAGCCCGGGGTCCTCACTGACAGTCAAACCCCCACCCCGGGGTCCTCACTGACAATTAAACCCCCACCCCGGGGTCCTCACTGACAGTCAAACCCCCACCCCGGGGTCCTCACTGACAGTCAAACCCCCACCCCGGGGTCCTCACTGACAGTCAAACCCCCACCCCGGGATCCTCACTGACAGTCAAACCCCCACCCCGGGGTCCTCACTGACAGTCAAACCCCCAGCCCGGGATCCTCACTGACAGTCAAACCCCCACCCCGGGGTCCTCACTGACAGTCAAACCCCCAGCCCGGGATCCTCACTGACAGTCAAACCCCACCCCGCGGTCCTCACTGACAATTAAACCCCCACCCCGGGGTCCTCACTGACAATTAAACCCCCACCCCGGGATCCTCACTGACAATTAAACCCCCACCCCGGGGTCCTCACTGACAGTCAAACCCCCACCCCGGGGTCCTCACTGACAGTCAAACCCCCACCCCGGGGTCCTCACTGACAATTAAACCCCCACCCCGGGGTCCTCACTGACAGTCAAACCCCCACCCCGGGGTCCTCACTGACAGTCAAACCCCCACCCCGGGATCCTCACTGTCTGTCAAACCCCCACCCCGGGGTCCTCACTGACAATTAAACCCCCACCCCGGGGTCCTCACTGACAGTCAAACCCCCACCCCGGGGTCCTCACTGACAATTAAACCCCCACCCCGGGATCCTCACTGACAATTAAACCCCCACCCCGGGGTCCTCACTGACAGTCAAACCCCCACCCCGGGGTCCTCACTGACAGTCAAACCCCCACCCCGGGGTCCTCACTGACAGTCAAACCCCCACCCCGGGGTCCTCACTGACAATTAAACCCCCACCCCGGGATCCTCACTGACAGTCAAACCCCCACCCCGGGGTCCTCACTGACAGTCAAACCCCCACCCCGGGGTCCTCACTGACAGTCAAACCCCCAGCCCGGGGTCCTCACTGACAATTAAACCCCCACCCCGGGGTCCTCACTGACAGTCAAACCCCCACCCCGGGGTCCTCACTGACAATTAAACCCCCACCCCGGGATCCTCACTGACAGTCAAACCCCCACCCCGGGGTCCTCACTGACAATTAAACCCCCACCCCGGGGTCCTCACTGACAGTCAAACCCCCACCCCGGGGTCCTCACTGACAGTCAAACCCCAACCACGGGGTCCTCACTGACAGTCAAACCCCCAGCCCGGGGTCCTCACTGACAATTAAACCCCCACCCCGGGGTCCTCACTGACAGTCAAACCCCCACCCCGGGGTCCTCACTGACAATTAAACCCCCACCCCGGGGTCCTCACTGACAATTAAACCCCCACCCCGGGATCCTCACTGATAATTAAACCCCCACCCCGGGATCCTCACTGACAATTAAACCCCCACCCCGGGGTCCTCACTGACAGTCAAACCCCCACCCGGGATCCTCACTGACAGTCAAACCCCCACCCGGGATCCTCACTGACAGTCAAACCCCAACCCCGGGGTCCTCACTGACAGTCAAACCCCCACCCCGGGGTCCTCACTGACAGTCAAACCCCCACCGCGGGATCCTCACTGACAATTAAACCCCCACCCCGGGGTCCTCACTGACAATTAAACCCCCACCCCGGGGTCCTCACTGACAATTAAACCCCCACCCCGGGATCCTCACTGATAATTAAACCCCCACCCCGGGATCCTCACTGACAATTAAACCCCCACTCCGGGGTCCTCACTGACAGTCAAACCCCCACCCGGGATCCTCACTGACAGTCAAACCCCAACCCCGGGGTCCTCACTGACAGTCAAACCCCCACCCCGGGGTCCTCACTGACAGTCAAACCCCCATCCCGGGGTCCTCACTGACAATTAAACCCCCACCCCGGGTTCCTCACTGACAATTAAACCCCCACCCCGGGATCCTCACTGACAGTCAATCCCCCACCCCGGGGTCCTCACTGACAATTAAACCCCCACCCCGGGGTCCTCACTGACAGTCAAACCCCCACCCCGGGGTCCTCACTGACAGTCAAACCCCCACCCCGGGATCCTCACTGACAATTAAACCCACACCCCGGGATCCTCACTGACAATTAATCCCCCACCCCGGGATCCTCACTGACAGTCAAACCCCCACCCCGGGGTCCTCACTGACAGTCAATCCCCCACCCCGGGGTCCTCACTGACAGTCAAACCCCCACCCCGGGGTCCTCACTGACAATTAAACCCCCACCCCGGGGTCCTCACTGACAATTAAACCCCCACCCCGGGGTCCTCACTGACAATTAAACCCCCACCCCGGGATCCTCACTGACAGTCAAACCCCCACCCCGGGATCCTCACTGACAGTCAAACCCCCACCCCGGGGTCCTCACTGACAATTAAACCCCCACCCCGGGGTCCTCACTGACAGTCAAACCCCCACCCCGGGGTCCTCACTGATAATTAAACCCCCACCCCGGGATCCTCACTGACAATTAAACCCCCACCCCAGGGTCCTCACTGACAATTAAACCCCCAGCCCGGTGTCCTCACTGACAGTCAAACCCCCACCCCGGGGTCCTCACTGACAGTCAAACCCCCACCCCGGGGTCCTCACTGACAATTAAACCCCCACCCCGGGATCCTCACTGATAATTAAACCCCCACCCCGGGGTCCTCACTGACAATTAAACCCCCACCCCGGGATCCTCACTGACAATTAAACCCCCACCCCGGGATCCTCACTGACAATTAAACCACCACCCCGGGGTCTTCACTGACAATTAAACCCCCAGCCCGGGGTCCTCACTGACAATTAAACCCCCACCCCGGGGTCCTCACTGACAGTCAAACCCCCACCCCGTGGTCCTCACTGACAGTCAAACCCCCACACCGGGGTCCTCACTGACAATTAAACCCCCACCCCGGGATCCTCACTGATAATTAAACCCCCACCCCGGGATCCTCACTGACAGTCAAACCCCCACCCCGGGGTCCTCACTGACAATTAAACCCCCACCCCGGGATCCTCACTGACAGTCAAACCCCCACCCCGGGGTCCTCACTGAGAGTCAAACCCCCACCCCGGGGTCCTCACTGATAATTAAACCCCCACCCCGGGGTCCTCACTGACAGTCAAACCCCCACCCCGGGATCCTCACTGACAATTAAACCCCCACCCCGGGGTCCTCACTGACAGTCAAACCCCCACCCCGGGGTCCTCACTGACAATTAAACCCCCACCCCGGGATCCTCACTGACAGTCAAACCCCCACCCCGGGGTCCTCACTGACAGTCAAACCCCCACCCCGGGATCCTCACTGACAGTCAAACCCCCACCCCGGGATCCTCACTGACAGTCAAACCCCCACCCCGGGGTCCTCACTGACAGTCAAACCCCCACCCCGGGGTCCTCACTGACAATTAAACCCCCACCCCGGGATCCTCACTGACAGTCAAACCCCCACCCCGGGGTCCTCACTGACAGTCAAACCCCCACCCCGGGGTCCTCACTGACAGTCAAACCCCCACCCCGGGGTCCTCACTGACAGTCAAACCCCCACCCCGGGGTCCTCACTGACAATTAAACCCCCACCCCGGGATCCTCACTGATAATTAAACCCCCACCCCGGGGTCCTCACTGATAGTCAAACCCCCACCCCGGGATCCTCACTGACAGTCAAACCCCCACCCCGGGGTCCTCACTGACAGTCAAACCCCCACCCCGGGATCCTCACTGACAGTCAAACCCCCACCCCGGGGTCCTCACTGACAATTAAACCCCCACCCCGGGGTCCTCACTGACAATTAAACCCCCACCCCGGGGTCCTCACTGACAATTAAACCCCCACCCCGGGGTCCTCACTGACAATTAAACCCCCACCCCGGGATCCTCACTGACAATTAAACCCCCACCCCGGGGTCCTCGCTGACAATTAAACCCCCACCCCGGGATCCTCACTGATAATTAAACCCCCACCCCGGGGTCCTCACTGACAATTAAACCCCCACCCCGGGGTCCTCACTGACAATTAAACCCCCACCCCGGGGTCCTCACTGACAATTAAACCCCCACCCCGGGATCCCCACTGACAGTCAAACCCCCACCCCGGGGTCCTCACTGACAGTCAAACCCCCACCCCGGGGTCCTCACTGACAGTCAAACCCCCACCCCGGGGTCCTCACTGACAGTCAAACCCCCAGCCCGGGGTCCTCACTGACAGTCAAACCCCCACCCCGGGATCCTCACTGACAGTCAAACCCCCACCCCGGGATCCTCACTGACAGTCAAACCCCCACCCCGGGGTCCTCACTGACAGTCAAACCCCCAGCCCGGGGTCCTCACTGACAGTCAAACCCCCACCCCGGGATCCTCACTGACAGTCAAACCCCCACCCCGGGATCCTCACTGACAATTAAACCCCCACCCCGGGGTCCTCACTGACAGTCAAACCCCCACACCGGGATCTTCACTGACAGTCAAACCCCCACCCCGGGGTCCTCACTGACAATTAAACCCCCACCCCGGGGTCCTCACTGACAATTAAACCCCCACCCCGGGGTCCTCACTGACAGTCAAACCCCCACCCCGGGGTCCTCACTGACAATTAAACCCCCACCCCGGGGTCCTCACTGACAGTCAAACCCCCACCCCGGGGTCCTCACTGACAATTAAACCCCCACCCCGGGATCCTCACTGACAGTCAAACCCCCACCCCGGGGTCCTCACTGACAATTAAACCCCCACCCCGGGGTCCTCACTGTCAGTCAAACCCCCACCCCGGGGTCCTCACTGACAGTCAAACCCCCACCCCGGGGTCCTCACTGACAATTAAACCCCCACC
This sequence comes from Prionace glauca, assembly GCA_037974335.1. Lineage (NCBI taxonomy): Eukaryota > Metazoa > Chordata > Chondrichthyes > Carcharhiniformes > Carcharhinidae > Prionace > Prionace glauca. Next base: position 8,742,637 of record CM075734.1, read on the forward strand.
CTGGGGTCCTCACTGACAATTAAACCCCCACCCCGGGGTCCTCACTGACAGTCAAACCCCCACCCCGGGGTCCTCACTGACAGTCAAACCCCCACCCCGGGGTCCTCACTGACAATTAAACCCCCACCCCGGGATCCTCACTGACAATTAAACCCCCACCCCGGGATCCTCACTGACAATTAAACCCCCACCCCGGGGTCCTCACTGATAATTAAACCCCCACCCCGGGGTCCTCACTGACAATTAAACCCCCACCCCGGGGTCCTCACTGACAGTCAAACCCCCACCCCGGGGTCCTCACTGACAATTAAACCCCCACCCCGGGGTCCTCACTGACAATTAAACCCCCACCCCGGGGTCCTCACTGACAATTAAACCCCCACCCCGGGGTCCTCACTGACAGTCAAACCCCCACCCCGGGATCCTCACTGACAATTAAACCCCCACCCCGGGGTCCGCACTGACAATTAAACCCCCACCCCGGGATCCTCACTGACAGTCAAACCCCCACCCCGGGATCCTCACTGACAGTCAAACCCCCACCCCGGGATCCTCACTGACAGTCAAACCCCCACCCCGGGGTCCTCACTGACAATTAAACCCCCACCCCGGGGTCCTCACTGACAATTAAACCCCCACCCCGGGGTCCTCACTGACAGTCAAACCCCCACCCCGGGATCCTCACTGACAATTAAACCCCCACCCCGGGGTCCTCACTGACAATTAAACCCCCACCCCGGGGTCCTCACTGACAGTCAAACACCCACCCCGGGATCCTCACTGACAATTAAACCCCCACCCCGGGGTCCTCACTGACAATTAAACCCCCACCTCGGGGTCCTCACTGACAGTCAAACCCCCACCCCGGGATCCTCACTGACAATTAAACCCCCACCCCGGGGTCCTCACTGACAGTCAAACCCCCACCCCGGGGTCCTCACTGACAGTCAAACCCCCAGCCCGGGGTCCTCACTGACAGTCAAACCCCCAGCCCGGGGTCCTCACTGACAGTCAAACCCCCACCCCGGGGTCCTCACTGACAGTCAAACCCCCACCCCGGGGTCCTCACTGACAGTCAAACCCCCACCCCGGGGTCCTCACTGACAATTAAACCCCCACCCCGGGGTCCTCACTGACAATTAATCCCCCACCCCGGGATCCTCACTGACAATTAAACCCCCACCCCGGGGTCCTCACTGACAATTAAACCCCCACCCCGGGGTCCTCACTGACAGTCAAACCCCCACCCCGGGGTCCTCACTGACAGTCAAACTCCCACCCCGGGGTCCTCACTGACAGTCAAACCCCCACCCCGGGGTCCTCACTGACAGTCAAACCCCCACCCCGGGGTCCTCACTGACAGTCAAACTCCCACCCCGGGGTCCTCACTGACAGTCAAACCCCCACCCCGGGATCCTCACTGACAATTAAACCCCCACCCCGGGGTCCTCACTGACAGTCAAACCCCCACCCCGGGGTCCTCACTGACAATTAAACCCCCACCCCGGGGTCCTCACTGACAGTCAAACCCCCACCCCGGGGTCCTCACTGACAGTCAAACCCCCACCCCGAGGTCCTCACTGACAGTCAAACCCCCACCCCGGGATCCTCACTGACAGTCAAACCCCCACCCCGGGGTCCTCACTGACAATTAAACCCCCACCCCGGGATCCTCACTGACAATTAAACCCCCACCCCGGGGTCCTCACTGACAATTAAACCCCCACCCCGGGGTCCTCACTGACAGTCAAACCCCCACCCCGGGGTCCTCACTGACAATTAAACCCCCACCCCGGGATCCTCACTGACAGTCAAACCCCCACCCCGGGGTCCTCACTGACAGTCAAACCCCCACCCCGGGGTCCTCACTGACAATCAAACCCCCACCCCGGGGTCCTCACTGACAATTAAACCCCCACCCCGGGGTCCTCACTGACAGTCAAACCCCCACCCCGGGGTCCTCACTGACAATTAAACCCCCACCCCGGGGTCCTCACTGACAGTCAAACCCCCACCCCGGGATCCTCACTGACAATTAAACCCCCACCCCGGGGTCCTCACTGACAGTCAAACCCCCACCCCGGGGTCCTCACTGACAGTCAAACCCCCACCCCGAGGTCCTCACTGACAGTCAAACCCCCACCCCGGGATCCTCACTGACAGTCAAACCCCCACCCCGGGGTCCTCACTGACAGTCAAACCCCCACCCCGGGGTCCTCACTGACAGTCAAACCCCCACCCCGGGATCCTCACTGACAGTCAAACCCCCACCCCGGGGTCCTCACTGACAGTCAAACCCCCACCCCGGGGTCCTCACTGACAGTCAAACCCCCACCCCGGGGTCCTCACTGACAATTAAACCCCCACCCCGGGATCCTCACTGACAATTAAACCCCCACCCCGGGGTCCTCACTGACAATTAAACCCCCACCCCGGGGTCCTCACTGACAGTCAAACCCCCACCCCGGGGTCCTCACTGACAGTCAAACCCCCACCCCGGGGTCCTCACTGACAATTAAACCCCCACCCCGGGATCCTCACTGACAATTAAACCCCCACCCCGGGGTCCTCACAGACAATAAACCCCCCACCCCGGGGTCCTCACTGACAGTCAAACCCCCACCCCGGGGTCCTCACTGACAGTCAAACCCCCACCCCGGGGTCCTCACTGACAATTAAACCCCCACCCCGGGATCCTCACTGACAGTCAAACCCCCACCCCGGGGTCCTCACTGACAGTCAAACCCCCACCCCGGGGTCCTCACTGACAATCAAACCCCCACCCCGGGGTCCTCACTGACAATTAAACCCCCACCCCGGGATCCTCACTGACAATTAAACCCCCACCCCGGGGTCCTCACTGACAATTAAACCCCCACCCCGGGGTCCTCACTGACAGTCAAACCCCCACCCCGGGATCCTCACTGACAATTAAACCCCCACCCCGGGGTCCTCACTGACAGTCAAACCCCCACCCCGGGGTCCTCACTGACAATTAAACCCCCACCCCGGGATCCTCACTGACAATTAAACCCCCACCCCGGGGTCCTCACTGACAATTAAACCCCCACCCCGGGGTCCTCACTGACAATTAATCCCCCACCCCGGGGTCCTCACTGACAGTCAAACCCCCACCCCGGGGTCCTCACCGACAATCAAACCCCCCCCCCGGGATCCTCACTGACAGTCAAACCCCTACCCCGGGGTCCTCACTGACAGTCAAACCCCCACCCCGGGGTCCTCACTGACAGTCAAACCCCCACCCCGGGGTCCTCACTGACAATTAAACCCCCACCCCGGGATCCTCACTGACAATTAAACCCCCACCCCGGGGTCCTCACTGACAATTAAACCCCCACCCCGGGGTCCTCACTGACAGTCAAACCCCCACCCCGGGGTCCTCACTGACAATTAAACCCCCACCCCGGGATCCTCACTGACAATTAAACCCCCACCCCGGGGTCCTCACTGACAATTAAACCCCCACCCCGGGGTCCTCACTGACAATTAATCCCCCACCCCGGGGTCCTCACTGACAGTCAAACCCCCACCCCGGGGTCCTCACCGACAATCAAACCCCCCCCCCGGGATCCTCACTGACAGTCAAACCCCTACCCCGGGGTCCTCACTGACAGTCAAACCCCCACCCCGGGGTCCTCACTGACAGTCAAACCCCCACCCCGGGGTCCTCACTGACAATTAAACCCCCACCCCGGGATCCTCACTGACAATTAAACCCCCACCCCGGGGTCCTCACTGACAATTAAACCCCCACCCCGGGGTCCTCACTGACAGTCAAACCCCCACCCCGGGATCCTCACTGACAATTAAACCCCCACCCCGGGATCCTCACTGACAATTAATCCCCCACCCCGGGGTCCTCACCGACAATCAAACCCCCACCCCGGGATCCTCACTGACAGTCAAACCCCCACCCCGGGATCCTCACTGACAATTAAACCCCCACCCCGGGATCCTCACTGACAATTAAACCTCCACCCCGGGATCCTCACTGACAATTAAACCCCCACCCCGGGATCCTCACTGACAGTCAAACCCCCAGCCCGGGGTCCTCACTGACAATTAAACCCCCACCCCGGGGTCCTCACTGATAATTAAACCCCCACCCCGGGGTCCTCACTGACAGTCAAACCCCCACCCCGGGGTCCTCACTGAGAGTCAAACCCCCACCCCGGGATCCTCACTGACAGTCAAACCCCCACCCCGGGGTCCTCACTGATAATTAAACCCCCAGCCCGGGGTCCTCACTGACAATTAAACCCCCACCCCGGGGTCTTCACTGACAGTCAAACCCCCACCCCAGGGTCCTCACTGACAGTCAAACCCCCACCCCGGGATCCTCACTGACAGTCAAACCCCCACCCCAGGGTCCTCACTGACAGTCAAACCCCCACCCCAGGGTCCTCACTGACAATTAAACCCCCACCCCGGGGTCCTCACTGACAATTAAACCCCCACCCCGGGATCCTCACTGACAGTCAAACCCTCACCCCGGGGTCCTCACTGACAGTCAAACCCCCACCCCGGGGTCCTCACTGACAGTCAAACCCCCACCCCGGGGTCCTCACTGACAGTCAAACCCCCACCCCGGGATCCTCACTGATAATTAAACCCCCACCCCGGGGTCCTCACTGACAATTAAACCCCCACCCCGGGGTCCTCACTGACAATTAAACCCCCACCCCGGGATCCTCACTGACAATTAAACCCCCACCCCGGGGTCCTCACTGACAGTCAAACCCCCACCCCGGGGTCCTCACTGACAATTAAACCCCCACCCCGGGGTCCTCACTGACAGTCAAACCCCCACCCCGGGGTCCTCACTGACAATTAAACCCCCACCCCGGGGTCCTCACTGACAGTCAAACCCCCACCCCGGGATCCTCACTGACAATTAAACCCCCACCCCGGGGTCCTCACTGACAATTAAACCCCCACCCCGGGGTCCTCACTGACAGTCAAACCCCCACCCCGGGGTCCTCACTGACAATTAAACCCCCACCCTCTGATCCTCACTGACAGTCAAACCCCCACCCCGGGATCCTCACTGACAATTAAACCCCCACCCCGGGGTCCTCACTGACAGTCAAACCCCCACCCCGGGGTCCTCACTGACAGTCAAACCCCCAGCCCGGGATCCTCACTGACAGTCAAACCCCCACCCCGGGGTCCTCACTGACAGTCAAACCCCCACCCCGGGGTCCTCACTGACAATTAAACCCCCACCCCGGGATCCTCACTGACAATTAAACCCCCACCCCGGGGTCCTCACTGAGAGTCAAACCCCCACCCCGGGGTCCTCACTGACAATTAAACCCCCACCCCGGGGTCCTCACTGACAATTAAACCCCCACCCCGGGATCCTCACTGACAATTAATCCCCCACCCCGGGGTCCTCACTGACAGTCAAACCCCCACCCCGGGATCCTCACTGACAATTAAACCCCCACCCCGGGGTCCTCACTGACAGTCAAACCCCCACCCCGGGGTCCTCACTGACAAATAAACCCCCACCCCGGGGTCCTCACTGACAGTCAAACCCCCACCCCGGGGTCCTCACTGACAGTCAAACCCCCACCCCGGGATCCTAACTGACAATTAAACCCCCATGCTGGGGTCCTCACTGACAGTCAAACCCCCACCCCAGGGTCCTCACTGACAGTCAAACCCCCACCCCGGGATCCTCACTGACAGTCAAACCCCCACCCAGGGATCCTCACTGACAATTAAACCCCCACCCCGGGGTCCTCACTGACAATTAAACCCCCACCCTGGGGTCCTCACTGACAGTCAAACCCCCACCCCAGGGTCCTCACTGACAGTCAAACCCCCACCCCGGGATCCTCACTGACAGTCAAACCCCCACCCCGGGGTCCTCACTGACAATTAAACCCCCAGCCCGGGGTCCTCACTGACAATTAAACCCCCAGCCCGGGGTCCTCACTGACAATTAAACCCCCACCCCGGGGTCCTCACTGACAATTAAACCCCCAGCCCGGGGTCCTCACTGACAATTAAACCCCCACCCCGGGGTCCTCACTGACAATTAAACCCCCAGCCCGGGGTCCTCACTGACAATTAAACCCCCACCCCGGGGTCCTCACTGACAGTCAAACCCCCACCCCGGAGTCCTCACTGATAATTAAACCCCCACCCCGGGATCCTCACTGACAATTAAACCCCCACCCCGGGATCCTCACTGACAGTCAAACCCCCACCCCGGGGTCCTCACTGACAGTCAAACCCCCACCCCGGAGTCCTCACTGATAATTAAACCCCCACCCCGGGGTCCTCACTGACAATTAAACCCCCACCCCGGGATCCTCACTGACAGTCAAACCCCCACCCCGGGGTCCTCACTGACAATTAAACCCCCACCCCGGGGTCTTCACTGACAGTCAAACCCCCACCCCGGGATCCTCACTGACAATTAAACCCCCACCCCGGGGTCCTCACTGACAGTCAAACCCCCACCCCGGGGTCCTCACTGACAATTAAACCCCCACCCCGGGGTCCTCACTGACAATTAAACCCCCACCCCGGGGTCCTCACTGACAATTAAACCCCCACCCCGGGATCCTCACTGACAATTAAACCCCCACCCCGGGATCCTCACTGACAGTCAAACCCCCACCCCGGGGTCTTCACTGACAGTCAAACACCCACCCCGGGGTCCTCACTGACAATTAAACCCCCACCCCGGGGTCCTCACTGACAATTAAACCCCCACCCCGGGGTCCTCACTGACAGTCAAACCCCCACCCCGGGGTCCTCACTGACAATTAAACCCCCACCCCGGGGTCCTCACTGACAATTAAACCCCCACCCCGGGGTCCTCACTGACAATTAAACCCCCACCCCGGGATCCTCACTGACAATTAAACCCCCACCCCGGGATCCTCACTGACAGTCAAACCCCCACCCCGGGATCCTCACTGACAGTCAAACCCCCACCCCGGGATCCTCACTGACAATTAAACCCCCACCCCGGGGTCCTCACTGACAGTCAAACCCCCACCCCGGGGTCCTCACTGACAATTAAACCCCCACCCCGGGATCCTCACTGACAGTCAAACCCCCACCCCGGGATCCTCACTGACAGTCAAACCCCCACCCCGGGGTCCTCACTGATAATTAAACCCCCACCCCGGGATCCTCACTGACAATTAAACCCCCACCCCGGGATCCTCACTGACAATTAAACCCCCACCTCGGGGTCCTCACTGACAATTAAACCCCCACCCCGGGATCCTCACTGACAGTCAAACCCCCACCCCGGGGTCTTCACTGACAGTCAAACCCCCACCCCGGGATCCTCACTGACAATTAAACCTCCACCCCGGGGTCCTCACTGACAATTAAACCCCCACCCCGGGGTCCTCACTGACAATTAAACCCCCACCCCGGGGTCCTCACTGACAATTAAACCCCCACCCCGGGGTCCTCACTGACAGTCAAACCCCCACCCCGGGGTCCTCACTGACAGTCAAACCCCCAGCCCGGGGTCCTCACTGACAATTAAACCCCCACCCCGGGGTCCTCACTGACAGTCAAACCCCCACCCCGGGGTCCTCACTGACAATTAAACCCCCACCCCGGGGTCCTCACTGACAGTCAAACCCCCACCCCGGGGTCCTCACTGACAATTAAACCCCCATCCCGGGGTCCTCACTGACAGTCAAACCCCCACCCCGGGGTCCTCACTGACAGTCAAACCCCCACCCCGGGGTCCTCACTGACAGTCAAACCCCCACCCCGGGGTCCTCACTGACGATTAAACCCCCACCCCGGGATCCTCACTGACAATTAAACCCCCACCCCGGGATCCTCACTGACAATTAAACCCCCACCCCGGGATCCTCACTGACAGTCAAACCCCCACCCCGGGGTCCTCACTGACAATTAAACCCCCACCCCGGGGTCCTCACTGACAGTCAAACCCCCACCCCGGGGTCCTCACTGACAGTCAAACCCCCACCCCGGGGTCCTCACTGACAGTCAAACCCCCACCCCGGGGTCCTCACTGACAGTCAAACCCCCACCCCGGGGTCCTCACTGACAGTCAAACCCCCACCCCGGGGTCCTCACTGACAATTAAACCCCCACCCCGGGATCCTCACTGACAGTCAAACCCCCAGCCCGGGGTCCTCACTGACAATTAAACCCCCACCCCGGGGTCCTCACTGATAATTAAACCCCCACCCCGGGGTCCTCACTGACAGTCAAACCCCCACCCCGGGGTCCTCACTGAGAGTCAAACCCCCACCCCGGGATCCTCACTGACAGTCAAACCCCCACCCCGGGGTCCTCACTGATAATTAAACCCCCAGCCCGGGGTCCTCACTGACAATTAAACCCCCACCCCGGGGTCTTCACTGACAGTCAAACCCCCACCCCAGGGTCCTCACTGACAGTCAAACCCCCACCCCGGGATCCTCACTGACAGTCAAACCCCCACCCCAGGGTCCTCACTGACAGTCAAACCCCCACCCCAGGGTCCTCACTGACAATTAAACCCCCACCCCGGGGTCCTCACTGACAATTAAACCCCCACCCCGGGATCCTCACTGACAATTAAACCCCCACCCCGGGGTCCTCACTGACAGTCAAACCCCCACCCCAGGGTCCTCACTGACAGTCAAACCCCCACCCCGGGATCCTCACTGACAGTCAAACCCCCACCCCGGGTTCCTCACTGACAGTCAAACCCCCACCCCGGGATCCTCACTGATAATTAAACCCCCACCCCGGGGTCCTCACTGACAATTAAACCCCCACCCCGGGGTCCTCACTGACAATTAAACCCCCACCCCGGGGTCCTCACTGACAGTCAAACCCCCACCCCGGGGTCCTCACTGATAATTAAACCCCCACCCCGGGGTCCTCACTGACAATTAAACCCCCACCCCGGGGTCCTCACTGACAATTAAACCCCCACCCCGGGGTCCTCACTGACAATTAAACCCCCACCCCGGGGTCCTCACTGACAATTAAACCCCCACCCCGGGATCCTCACTGACAATTAAACCCCCACCCCGGGGTCCTCACTGACAGTCAAACCCCCACCCCGGGGTCCTCACTGACAATTAAACCCCCACCCCGGGGTCCTCACTGACAGTCAAACCCCCACCCCGGGGTCCTCACTGACAATTAAACCCCCACCCCGGGGTCCTCACTGACAGTCAAACCCCCACCCCGGGATCCTCACTGACAATTAAACCCCCACCCCGGGGTCCTCACTGACAGTCAAACCCCCATCCCGGGGTCCTCACTGACAATTAAACCCCCACCCCGGGGTCCTCACTGACAGTCAAACCCCCACCCCGGGGTCCTCACTGACAGTCAAACCCCCACCCCGGGATCCTAACTGACAATTAAACCCCCACGCTGGGGTCCTCACTGACAGTCAAACCCCCACCCCAGGGTCCTCACTGACAGTCAAACCCCCACCCCGGGATCCTCACTGACAGTCAAACCCCCACCCAGGGATCCTCACTGACAATTAAACCCCCACCCCGGGGTCCTCACTGACAATTAAACCCCCACCCTGGGGTCCTCACTGACAGTCAAACCCCCACCCCAGGGTCCTCACTGGCAGTCAAACCCCCACCCCGGGATCCTCACTGACAGTCAAACCCCCACCCCGGGGTCCTCACTGACAATTAAACCCCCAGCCCGGGGTCCTCACTGACAATTAAACCCCCAGCCCGGGGTCCTCACTGACAATTAAACCCCCACCCCGGGGTCCTCACTGACAATTAAACCCCCAGCCCGGGGTCCTCACTGACAATTAAACCCCCACCCCGGGGTCCTCACTGACAATTAAACCCCCAGCCCGGGGTCCTCACTGACAATTAAACCCCCACCCCGGGGTCCTCACTGACAGTCAAACCCCCACCCCGGAGTCCTCACTGATAATTAAACCCCCACCCCGGGATCCTCACTGACAATTAAACCCCCACCCCGGGATCCTCACTGACAGTCAAACCCCCACCCCGGGGTCCTCACTGACAGTCAAACCCCCACCCCGGAGTCCTCACTGATAATTAAACCCCCACCCCGGGGTCCTCACTGACAATTAAACCCCCACCCCGGGATCCTCACTGACAGTCAAACCCCCACCCCGGGGTCCTCACTGACAATTAAACCCCCACCCCGGGGTCTTCACTGACAGTCAAACACCCACCCCGGGGTCCTCACTGACAATTAAACCCCCACCCCGGGGTCCTCACTGACAATTAAACCCCCACCCCGGGGTCCTCACTGACAGTCAAACCCCCACCCCGGGGTCCTCACTGACAATTAAACCCCCACCCCGGGGTCCTCACTGACAATTAAACCCCCACCCCGGGGTCCTCACTGACAATTAAACCCCCACCCCGGGGTCCTCACTGACAGTCAAACCCCCACCCCGGGATCCTCACTGACAATTAAACCCCCACCCCGGGATCCTCACTGACAATTAAACCCCCACCCCGGGGTCCTCACTGATAATTAAACCCCCACCCCGGGGTCCTCACTGACAATTAAACCCCCACCCCGGGGTCCTCACTGACAATTAAACCCCCACCCCGGGATCCTCACTGACAGTCAAACCCCCACCCCGGGGTCCTCACTGACAGTCAAACCCCCACCCTGGGATCCTCACTGACAGTCAAACCCCCACCCCGGGGTCCTCACTGACAGTCAAACCCCCACCCCGGGATCCTCACTGACAATTAAACCCCCACCCCGGGGTCCTCACTGACAGTCAAACCCCCACCCCGGGGTCCTCACTGACAATTAAACCCCCACCCCGGGATCCTCACTGACAGTCAAACCCCCACCCCGGGGTCCTCACTGACAGTCAAACCCCCACCCCGGGGTCCTCACTGACAATTAAACCCCCACCCCGGGATCCTCACTGACAGTCAAACCCCCACCCCGGGATCCTCACTGACAGTCAAACCCCCACCCCGGGATCCTCACTGACAGTCAAACCCCCACCCCGGGATCCTCACTGACAATTAAACCCCCACCCCGGGGTCCTCGCTGACAATTAAACCCCCACCCCGGGATCCTCACTGACAATTAAACCCCCACCCCGGGGTCCTCACTGACAATTAAACCCCCACCCCGGGGTCCTCACTGACAGTCAAACCCCCACCCCGGGGTCCTCACTGACAGTCAAACCCCCACCCCGGGATCCTCACTGACAGTCAAACCCCCACCCCGGGGTCCTCACTGACAATTAAACCCCCACCCCGGGATCCTCACTGACAGTCAAACCCCCACCCCGGGATCCTCACTGACAGTCAAACCCCCACCCCGGGATCCTCACTGACAATTAAACCCCCACCCCGGGGTCCTCACTGACAGTCAAACCCCCACCCCGGGATCCTCACTGACAATTAAACCCCCACCCCGGGATCCTCACTGACAGTCAAACCCCCACCCCGGGGTCTTCACTGACAGTCAAACCCCCACCCCGGGATCCTCACTGACAATTAAACCCCCACCCCGGGGTCCTCACTGACAATTAAACCCCCACCCCGGGGTCCTCACTGACAATTAAACCCCCACCCCGGGGTCCTCACTGACAATTAAACCCCCACCCCGGGGTCCTCACTGACAGTCAAACCCCCACCCCGGGGTCCTCACTGACAGTCAAACCCCCAGCCCGGGGTCCTCACTGACAATTAAACCCCCACCCCGGGGTCCTCACTGACAGTCAAACCCCCACCCCGGGGTCCTCACTGACAATTTAACCCCCACCCCGGGGTCCTCACTGACAGTCAAACCCCCACCCCGGGGTCCTCACTGACAATTAAACCCCCATCCCGGGGTCCTCACTGACAGTCAAACCCCCACCCCGGGGTCCTCACTGACAGTCAAACCCCCACCCCGGGGTCCTCACTGACAGTCAAACCCCCACCCCGGGGTCCTCACTGACGATTAAACCCCCACCCCGGGGTCCTCACTGACAGTCAAACCCCCACCCCGGGGTCCTCACTGACAATTAAACCCCCACCCCGGGGTCCTCACTGACAGTCAAACCCCCACCCCGGGGTCCTCACTGACAGTCAAACCCCCACCCCGGGGTCCTCACTGACAGTCAAACCCCCACCCCGGGGTCCTCACTGACAGTCAAACCCCCACCCCGGGATCCTCACTGACAGTCAAACCCCCACCCCGGGGTCCTCACTGACAGTCAAACCCCCACCCCGGGGTCCTCACTGACAATTAAACCCCCACCCCGGGGTCCTCACTGACAATTAAACCCCCACCCCGGGGTCTTCACTGACAGTCAAACCCCCACCCCGGGATCCTCACTGACAATTAAACCCCCACCCCAGGGTCTTCACTGACAATTAAACCCCCACCCCGGGGTCCTCACTGACAGTCAAACCCCCACCCCGGGGTCCTCACTGACAATTAAACCCCCACCCGGGGTCCTCACTGACAGTCAAACCCCCACCCCGGGGTCCTCACTGACAGTCAAACACCCACCCCGGGGTCCTCACTGACAATTAAACCCCCACCCCGGGATCCTCACTGACAGTCAAACCCCCACCCCGGGGTCCTCACTGACAGTCAAACCCCCACCCCGGGATCCTCACTGACAGTCAAACCCCCACCCCGGGGTCCTCACTGACAATTAAACCCCCACCCTGGGGTCCTCACTGACAGTCAAACCCCCACCCCGGGATCCTCACTGACAATTAAACCCCCACCCCGGGATCCTCACTGACAGTCAAACCCCCACCCCGGGGTCCTCACTGACAGTCAAACCCCCACCACCGGGGTCTTCACTGAGAGTCAAACCCCACCCCGGGGTCCTCACTGACAATTAAACCCCACCCCCCGGGGTCCTCACTGATAATTAAACCCCCACCCCGGGGTCCTCACTGACAGTCAAACCCCCACCCCGGGGTCCTCACTGACAATTAAACCCCCACCCCGGGGTCCTCACTGACAGTCAAACCCCCACCCCGGGGTCCTCACTGACAATTAAACCCCCACCCCGGGGTCTTCACTGAGAGTCAAACCCCCACCCCGGGGTCCTCACTGACAATTAAACCCCCACCCCGGGGTCCTCACTGACAATTAAACCCCCACCCCGGGGTCCTCACTGATAATTAAACCCCACCCCGGGATCCTCACTGACAGTCAAACCCCCACCCCGGGGTCCTCAGTGACAATTAAACCCCTCCCCGGGGTCCTCACTGACAGTCAAACCCCCACCCCGGGGTCCTCACTGACAGTCAAACCCCCACCCCGGGGTCCTCACTGACGATTAAACCCCCACCCCGGGGTCCTCACTGACAGTCAAACCCCCACCCCGGGGTCCTCACTGACAATTAAACCCCCACCCCGGGGTCCTCACTGACAGTCAAACCCCCACCCCGGGGTCCTCACTGACAGTCAAACCCCCACCCCGGGGTCCTCACTGACAATTAAACCCCCACCCCGGGGTCCTCACTGACAGTCAAACCCCCACCCCGGGGTCCTCACTGACAATTAAACCCCCACCCCGGGGTCCTCACTGACAATTAAACCCCCACCCCCGGGGTCTTCACTGACAGTCAAACCCCCACCCCGGGATCCTCACTGACAATTAAACCCCCACCCCAGGGTCTTCACTGACAATTAAACCCCCACCCCGGGGTCCTCACTGACAGTCAAACCCCCACCCCGGGGTCCTCACTGACAGTCAAACCCCGGGGTCCTCACTGACAATTAAACCCCCACCCCGGGGTCCTCACTGACAGTCAAACCCCCACCCCGGGGTCCTCACTGACAGTCAAACACCCACCCCGGGTCCTCACTGACAATTAAACCCCCACCCCGGGATCCTCACTGACAGTCAAACCCCCACCCGGGGTCCTCACTGACAGTCAAACCCCCACCCCGGGATCCTCACTGACAGTCAAACCCCCACCCCGGGGTCCTCACTGACAATTAAACCCCCACCCTGGGGTCCTCACTGACAGTCAAACCCCCACCCCGGGATCCTCACTGACAATTAAACCCCCACCCCGGGATCCTCACTGACAGTCAAACCCCACCCCGGGGTCCCTCACTGACAGTCAAACCCCCACCCCGGGGTCTTCACTGAGAGTCAAACCCCCACCCCGGGGTCCTCACTGACAATTAAACCCCCACCCCGGGGTCCTCACTGATAATTAAACCCCCACCCCGGGGTCCTCACTGACAGTCAAACCCCCACCCCGGGGTCCTCACTGACAATTAAACCCCCACCCCGGGGTCCTCACTGACAGTCAAACCCCCACCCCGGGGTCCTCACTGACAATTAAACCCCCACCCCGGGGTCTTCACTGAGAGTCAAACCCCCACCCCGGGCTCCTCACTGACAATTAAACCCCCACCCCCGGGGTCCTCACTGACAATTAAACCCCCAGCCCGGGGTCCTCACTGATAATTAAACCCCCACCCCGGGATCCTCACTGACAGTCAAACCCCCACCCCGGGGTCCTCACTGACAATTAAACCCCACCCCGGGGTCCTCACTGACAATTAAACCCCCCACCTCGGGATCCTCACTGACAATTAAACCCCCACCCCGGGGTCCTCACTGACAGTCAAACCCCCACCCCGGGATCCTCACTGACAGTCAAACCCCACCCCGGGGTCCTCACTGACAGTCAAACCCCCACCCCGGGGTCCTCACTGACAATTAAACCCCCACCCCGGGGTCCTCACTGACAGTCAAACCCCCACCCCGGGGTCCTCACTGACAGTCAAACCCCCAGCCCGGGATCCTCACTGACAGTCAAACCCCCAGCCCGGGATCCTCACTGACAGTCAAACCCCCACCCCGGGGTCCTCACTGACAGTCAAACCCCCACCCCGGGGTCCTCACTGACAGTCAAACCCCCACCCCGGGGTCCTCACTGACAGTCAAACCCCCACCCCGGGGTCCTCACTGACAGTCAAACACCCACCCCGGGGTCCTCACTGACAATTAAACCCCCAGCCCGGGATCCTCACTGACAATTAAACCCCCACCCCGGGGTCCTCACTGACAATTAAACCCCCACCCCGGGGTCCTCACTGACAGTCAAACCCCCACCCCGGGGTCCTCACTGACAGTCAAACCCCCACCCCGGGGTCCTCACTGACAGTCAAACCCCCACCCCGGGGTCCTCACTGACAGTCAAACCCCCACCCCGGGGTCCTCACTGACAATTAAACCCCAGCCGGGATCCTCACTGACAATTAAACCCCCACCCCGTGGTCCTCACTGACAATTAAACCCCCACCCCGGGATCCTCACTGACAATTAAACCCCCACCCCGGGGTCCTCACTGACAATTAAACCCCCAGCCCGGGATCCTCACTGACAGTCAAACCCCCACCCCGGGGTCCTCACTGACAGTCAAACCCCCACCCCGGGGTCCTCACTGACAGTCAAACCCCCACCCCGGGGTCCTCACTGACAATTAAACCCCCACCCCGGGATCCTCACTGACAGTCAAACCCCCACCCCGGGGTCCTCACTGACAGTCAAACCCCCACCCCGGGATCCTCACTGACAGTCAAACCCCCACCCCGGGGTCCTCACTGACAGTCAAACCCCCACCCCGGGGTCCTCACTGACAGTCAAACCCCCACCCCGGGATCCTCACTGAGAGTCAAACCCCCACCCCGGGGTCCTCACTGACAGTCAAACCCCCACCCCGGGGTCCTCACTGACAATTAAACCCCCACCCCGGGATCCTCACTGACAGTCAAACCCCCACCCCGGGATCCTCACTGACAATTAAACCCCCACCCCGGGGTCCTCACTGACAGTCAAACCCCCACCCCGGGGTCCTCACTGATAATTAAACCCCCAGCCCGGTGTCCTCACTGACAGTCAAACCCCCACCCCGGGGTCCTCACTGACAATTAAACCCCCACCCCGGGGTCCTCACTGACAATTAAACCCCCACCCCGGGGTCCTCACTGACAGTCAAACCCCCACCCCGGGATCCTCACTGACAATTAAACCCCCACCCCGGGGTCCTCACTGATAATTAAACCCCCAGCCCGGTGTCCTCACTGACAGTCAAACCCCCACCCCGGGGTCCTCACTGACAATTAAACCCCCACCCCGGGATCCTCACTGATAATTAAACCCCCACCCCGGGGTCCTCACTGACAATTAAACCCCCACCCCGGGGTCCTCACTGACAATTAAACCCCCACCCCGGGATCCTCACTGACAGTCAAACCCCCACCCCGGGGTCCTCACTGACAGTTAAACCCCCACCCCGGGGTCCTCACTGACAATTAAACCCCCACCCCGGGGTCCTCACTGACAGTCAAACCCCCACCCCGGGATCCTCAGTGACAATTAAACCCCCACCCCGGTGTCCTCACTGACAGTCAAACCCCCACCCCGGGATCCTCACTGACAATTAAACCCCCACCCCGGGGTCCTCACTGACAGTCAAACCCCCACCCCGGGATCCTCACTGATAATTAAACCCCCACCCCGGGGTCCTCACTGACAATTAAACCCCCACCCCGGGATCCTCACTGACAGTCAAACCCCCACCCCGGGGTCCTCACTGACAGTCAAACCCCCAGCCCGGGGTCCTCACTGACAGTCAAACCCCCACCCCGGGGTCCTCACTGACAATTAAACCCCCACCCCGGGGTCCTCACTGACAGTCAAACCCCCACCCCGGGGTCCTCACTGACAATTAAACCCCCACCCCGGGGTCCTCACTGACAGTCAAACCCCCACCCCGGGGTCCTCACTGACAATTAAACCCCCACCCCGGGGTCCTCACTGACAGTCAAACCCCCACCCCGGGGTCCTCACTGACAATTAAACCCCCACCCCGGGTTCCTCACTGACAATTAAACCCCCATCCCGGGGTCCTCACTGACAATTAAACCCCCACCCCGGGGTCCTCACTGACAATTAAACCCCCACCCCGGGGTCCTCACTGACAGTCAAACCCCCACCCCGGGGTCCTCACTGACAGTCAAACCCCCACCCCGGGATCCTCACTGACAGTCAAACCCCCACCCCGGGGTCCTCACTGACAATTAAACCCTCACCCCGGGGTCCTCACTGACAATTAAATCCCCACCCCGGGGTCCTCACTGACAATTAAACCCCCACCCCGGGGTCCTCACTGACAATTAAACCCCCACCCCGGGATCCTCACTGACAATTAAACCCCCACCCCGGGATCCTCACTGACAATTAAACCCCCACCCCGGGGTCCTCACTGACAATTAAACCCCCACCCCGGGGTCCTCACTGACAATTAAACCCCCACCCCGGGGTCCTCACTGACAATTAAACCCCCACCCCGGGGTCCTCACTGACAGTCAAACTCCCACCCCGGGATCCTCACTGACAATTAAACCCCCACCCCGGGGTCCTCACTGACAGTCAAACCCCCACCCCGGGGTCCTCACTGACAGTCAAACCCCCACCCCGGGGTCCTCACTGACAGTCAAACCCCCACCCCGGGGTCCTCACTGACAATTAAACCCCCACCCCGGGATCCTCACTGACAGTCAAACCCCCACCCCGGGATCCTCACTGACAATTAAACCCCCACCACGGGGTCCTCACTGACAATTAAACCCCCACCCCGGGATCCTCACTGACAGTCAAACCCCCACCCCGGGATCCTCACTGACAGTCAAACTCCCACCCCGGGATCCTCACTGACAATTAAACCCCCACCCCGGGGTCCTCACTGACAGTCAAACCCCCACCCCGGGATCCTCACTGACAGTCAAACCCCCACCCCGGGATCCTCACTGACAATTAAACCCCCACCCCGGGGTCCTCACTGACAATTAAACCCCCACCCCGGGATCCTCACTGACAATTAAACCCCCACCCCGGGGTCCTCACTGACAATTAAACCCCCACCCCGGGGTCCTCACTGACAGTCAAACCCCCACCCCGGGATCCTCACTGACAATTAAACCCCCACCCCGGGATCCTCACTGACAATTAATCCCCCACCCCGGGGTCCTCACCGACAATCAAACCCCCACCCCGGGATCCTCACTGACAGTCAAACCCCCACCCCGGGATCCTCACTGATAATTAAACCCCCACCCCGGGATCCTCACTGACAATTAAACCCCCACCCCGGGGTCCTCACTGACAGTCAAACCCCCACCCCGGGATCCTCACTGACAGTCAAACCCCCACCCCGGGATCCTCACTGACAGTCAAACCCCCACCCCGGGGTCCTCACTGACAATTAAACCCCCACCCTGGGGTCCTCACTGACAATTAAACCCCCACCCCGGGATCCTCACTGACAGTCAAACCCCCACCCCGGGATCCTCACTGACAATTAAACCCCCACCCCGGGGTCCTCACTGACAATTAAACCCCCACCCCGGGGTCCTCACTGACAATTAAACCCCCACCCCGGGGTCCTCACTGACAGTCAAACCCCCACCCCGGGGTCCTCACTGACAATTAAACCCCCACCCCGGGGTCCTCACTGACAATTAAACCCCCACCCCGGGGTCCTCACTGACAGTCACAGCCCCACCCCGGGGTCCTCACTGACAATTAAACCCCCACCCCGGGGTCCTCACTGACAATTAAACCCCCACCCCGGGGTCCTCACTGACAGTTAAACCCCCACCCCGGGATCCTCACTGACAATTAAACCCCCACCCCGGGGTCCTCACTGACAATTAAACCCCCACCCCGGGGTCCTCACTGACAGTCACAGCCCCACCCCGGGGTCCTCACTGACAATTAAACCCCCACCCCGGGATCCTCACTGATAATCAAACCCCCACCCCGGGATCCTCACTGACAGTCAAACCCCCACCCCGGGGTCCTCACTGATAATTAAACCCCCACCCCGGGATCCTCACTGACAATTAAACCCCCACCCCGGGGTCCTCACTGACAGTCAAACCCCCACCCCGGGGTCCTCACTGACAGTCAAACCCCCACCCCGGGGTCCTCACTGATAATTAAACCCCCACCCCGGGGTCCTCACTGACAGTCAAACCCCCACCCCGGGGTCCTCACTGACAATTAAACCCCCACCCCGGGGTCCTCACTGACAATTAAACCCCCACCCCGGGGTCCTCACTGACAATTAAACCCCCACCCCGGGGTCCTCACTGACAGTCAAACCCCCACCCCGGGGTCCTCACTGACAATTAAACCCCCACCCCGGGATCCTCACTGACAATTAAACCCCCACCCCGGGGTCCTCACTGACAATTAAACCCCCACCCCGGGGTCCTCACTGACAGTCAAACCCCCACCCCGGGGTCCTCACTGACAGTCAAACCCCCACCCCGGGGTCCTCACTGACAATTAAACCCCCACCCCGGGATCCTCACTGACAGTCAAACCCCCACCCCGGGGTCCTCACTGAGAGTCAAACCCCCACCCCGGGATCCTCACTGACAGTCACACCCCCACCCCGGGGTCCTCACTGACAATTAAACCCCCACCCCGGGATCCTCACTGACAGTCAAACCCCCACCCCGGGGTCCTCACTGAGAGTCAAACCCCCACACCGGGGTCCTCACTGACAGTCAAACCCCCACCCCGGGGTCCTCACTGAGAGTCAAACCCCCATCCCGGGGTCCTCACTGACAGTCAAACCCCCACCCCGGGATCCTCACTGACAGTCAAACCCCCACCCCGGGATCCACACTGACAATTAAACCCCCACCCCGGGGTCCTCACTGACAGTCAAACCCCCACCCCGGGGTCCTCACTGACAGTCAAACCCCCACCCCGGGGTCCTCACTGACAGTCAAACCCCCACCCCGGGATCCTCACTGATAATCAAACCCCCACCCCGGGGTCCTCACTGATAATTAAACCCCCACCCCGGGGTCCTCACTGACAGTCAAACCCCCACCCCGGGGTCCTCACTGACAATTAAACCCCCACCCCGGGATCCTCACTGACAGTCAAACCCCCAGCCCGGGGTCCTCACTGACAGTCAAACCCCCACCCCGGGGTCCTCACTGACAATTAAACCCCCACCCCGGGATCCTCACTGACAATTAAACCCCCACCCCGGGGTCCTCACTGACAATTAAACCCCCAGCCCGGGGTCCTCACTGACAGTCAAACCCCCACCCCGGGGTCCTCACTGACAATTAAACCCCCACCCCGGGATCCTCACTGACAATTAAACCCCCACCCCGGGGTCCTCACTGACAATTAAACCCCCACCCCGGGATCCTCACTGACAATTAAACCCCCACCTCGGGGTCCTCACTGATAATTAAACCCCCAGCCCGGGGTCCTCACTGACAGTCAAACCCCCACCCCAGGGTCCTCACTGACAGTCAAACCCCCACCCCAGGGTCCTCACTGACAATTAAACCCCCACCCCGGGGTCCTCACTGACAATTAAACCCCCACCCCGGGGTTCTCACTGACAATTAAACCCCCACCCCAGGGTCCTCACTGACAGTCAAACCCCCACCCCAGGGTCCTCACTGACAGTCAAACCCCCACCCCAGGGTCCTCACTGACAATTAAACCCCCACCCCGGGGTCCTCACTGACAATTAAACCCCCACCCCGGGGTCCTCACTGACAATTAAACCCCCACCCCAGGGTCCTCACTGACAGTCAAACCCCCACCCCGGGGTCCTCACTGACAATTAAACCCCCACCCCGGGGTCCTCACTGACAGTCAAACCCCCACCCCAGGGTCCTCACTGACAATTAAACCCCCACCCCGGGGTCCTCACTGACAATTAAACCCCCACCCCGGGGTCCTCACTGACAGTCAAACCCCCACCCCGGGGTCCTCACTGACAATTAAACCCCCACCCCGGGGTCCTCACTGACAGTCAAACCCCCACCCCGGGGTCCTCACTGACAGTCAAACCCCCACCCCGGGATCCTCACTGATAATTAAACCCCCACCCCGGGGTCCTCACTGACAATTAAACCCCCACCCCAGGATCCTCACTGACAATTAAACCCCCACCCCGGGGTCCTCACTGACAGTCAAACCCCCACCCCGGGGTCCTCACTGACAGTCAAACCCCCACCCCGGGGTCCTCACTGACAATTAAACCCCCACCCCGGGGTCCTCACTGACAATTAAACCCCCACCCCGGGATCCTCACTGACAGTCAAACCCCCACCCCGGGGTCCTCACTGACAGTCAAACCCCCACCCCGGGGTCCTCACTGACAATTAAACCCCCACCCCGGGGTCCTCACTGACAGTCAAACCCCCACCCCGGGGTCCTCACTGACAATTAAACCCCCACCCCGGGGTCCTCACTGACAGTCAAACCCCCAGCCCGGGGTCCTCACTGACAGTCAAACCCCCACCCCGGGATCCTCACTGACAGTCAAACCCCCACCCCGGGGTCCTCACTGACAGTCAAACCCCCACCCCGGGATCCTCACTGATAATTAAACCCCCACCCCGGGATCCTCACTGACAGTCAAACCCCCACCCCGGGGTCCTCACTGACAGTCAAACCCCCACCCCGGGGTCCTCACTGACAATTAAACCCCCACCCCGGGGTCCTCACTGACAGTCAAACCCCCACCCCGGGGTCCTCACTGACAATTAAACCCCCACCCCGGGGTCCTCACTGACAGTCAAACCCCCACCCCGGGGTCCTCACTGACAATTAATCCCCCACCCCGGGGTCCTCACTGACAGTCAAATCCCCACCCCGGGATCCTCACTGACAATTAAACCCCCACCCCGGGGTCCTCACTGACAGTCAAACCCCCACCCCGGGGTCCTCACTGACAATTAAACCCCCACCCTGGGGTCCTCACTGACAGTCAAACCCCCACCCCAGGGTCCTCACTGACAGTCAAACCCCCACCCCGGGATCCTCACTGACAGTCAAACCCCCACCCCAGGGTCCTCACTGACATTTAAACCCCCACCCCGGGACCCTCACTGACAGTCAAATCCCCACCCCGGGGTCCTCACTGACAGTCAAATCCCCACCCCGGGGTCCTCACTGACAGTCAAACCCCCACCCCGGGATCCTCACTGACAGTCAAACCCCCACCCCGGGATCCTCACTGATAATTAAACCCCCACCCCGGGGTCCTCACTGACAGTCAAACCCCCACCCCGGGGTCCTCACTGACAGTCAAACCCCCACCCCGGGGTCCTCACTGAGAGTCAAACCCCCACCCCGGGATCCTCACTGACAGTCAAACCCCCACCCCGGGGTCCTCACTGACAATTAAACCCCCACCCCGGGATCCTCACTGACAGTCAAACCCCCACCCCGGGGTCCTCACTGAGAGTCAAACCCCCACCCCGGGATCCTCACTGACAGTCAAACCCCCACCCCGGGGTCCTCACTGAGAGTCAAACCCCCATCCCGGGGTCCTCACTGACAGTCAAACCCCCACCCCGGGATCCTCACTGACAGTCAAACCCCCACCCCGGGATCCTCACTGACAATTAAACCCCCACCCCGGGGTCCTCACTGACAGTCAAACCCCCACCCCGGGGTCCTCACTGACAATTAAACCCCCACCCCGGGGTCCTCACTGACAGTCAAACCCCCACCCCGGGGTCCTCACTGACAGTCAAACCCCCACCCCGGGGTCCTCACTGACAGTCAAACCCCCACCCCGGGATCCTCACTGATAATCAAACCCCCACCCCGGGGTCCTCACTGATAATTAAACCCCCACCCCGGGGTCCTCACTGACAATTAAACCCCCACCCCGGGATCCTCACTGACAATTAAACCCCCACCCCGGGGTCCTCACTGACAATTAAACCCCCAGCCCGGGGTCCTCACTGACAGTCAAACACCCACCCCGGGATCCTCACTGACAATTAAACCCCCACCCCGGGGTCCTCACTGACAATTAAACCCCCACCCCGGGATCCTCACTGACAATTAAACCCCCACCCCGGGGTCCTCACTGACAATTAAACCCCCAGCCCGGGGTCCTCACTGACAGTCAAACCCCCACCCCGGGGTCCTCACTGACAATTAAACCCCCACCTCGGGGTCCTCACTGACAATTAAACCCCCACCCCGGGGTCCTCACTGACAGTCAAACCCCCACCCCGGGGTCCTCACTGACAGTCAAACCCCCACCCCGGGGTCCTCACTGACAGTCAAACCCCCACCCCGGGGTCCTCACTGACAGTCAAACCCCCACCCCGGGATCCTCACTGACAGTCAAACCCCCACCCCGGGGTCCTCACTGACAGTCAAACCCCCACCCCGGGGTCCTCACTGACAATTAAACCCCCACCCCGGGGTCCTCACTGACAATTAAACCCCCACCCCGGGGTCCTCACTGACAGTCAAACCCCCACCCCGGGGTCCTCACTGACAATTAAACCCCCAGCCCGGGATCCTCACTGACAATTAAACCCCCACCCCGGGGTCCTCACTGACAGTCAAACCCCCACCCCAGGGTCCTCACTGACAGTCAAACCCCCACCCCGGGGTCCTCACTGACAATTAAACCCCCACCCCGGGGTCCTCACTGACAGTCAAACCCCCACCCCAGGGTCCTCACTGACAATTAAACCCCCACCCCGGGGTCCTCACTGACAGTCAAACCCCCACCCCAGGGTCCTCACTGACAATTAAACCCCCACCCCGGGGTCCTCACTGACAATTAAACCCCCACCCCGGGGTCCTCACTGACAATTAAACCCCCACCCCGGGGTCCTCACTGACAATTAAACCCCCACCCCGGGATCCTCACTGACAGTCAAACCCCCACCCCGGGGTCCTCACTGACAGTCAAACCCCCACCCCGGGGTCCTCACTGACAGTCAAACCCCCACCCCGGGGTCCTCACTGACAGTCAAACCCCCACCCCGGGATCCTCACTGATAATTAAACCCCCACCCCGGGGTCCTCACTGACAGTCAAACCCCCACCCCGGGATCCTCACTGACAGTCAAACCCCCACCCCGGGGTCCTCACTGATAATTAAACCCCCAGCCCGGGGTCCTCACTGACAGTCAAACCCCCACCCCGGGGTCCTCACTGACAATTAAACCCCCACCCCGGGATCCTCACTGACAGTCAAACCCCCACCCCGGGGTCCTCACTGACAGTCAAACCCCCACCCCGGGGTCCTCACTGACAGTCAAATCCCCACCCCGGGATCCTCACTGACAATTAAACCCCCACCCCGGGGTCCTCACTGACAGTCAAACCCCCACCCCGGGATCCTCACTGACAATTAAACCCCCACCCTGGGGTCCTCACTGACAGTCAAACCCCCACCCCAGGGTCCTCACTGACAGTCAAACCCCCACCCCGGGATCCTCACTGACAGTCAAACCCCCACCCCAGGGTCCTCACTGACATTTAAACCCCCACCCCGGGACCCTCACTGACAGTCAAATCCCCACCCCGGGGTCCTCACTGACAGTCAAACCCCCACCCCGGGGTCCTCACTGACAGTCAAACCCCCACCCCGGGATCCTCACTGACAGTCAAACCCCCACCCCGGGATCCTCACTGATAATTAAACCCCCACCCCGGGGTCCTCACTGACAGTCAAACCCCCACCCCGGGGTCCTCACTGACAGTCAAACCCCCACCCCGGGATCCTCACTGACAGTCAAACCCCCACCCCGGGGTCCTCACTGACAGTCAAACCCCCACCCCGGGATCCTCACTGACAGTCAAACCCCCACCCCGGGATCCTCACTGACAGTCAAACCCCCACCCCGGGATCCTCACTGACAGTCAAACCCCCACCCCGGGATCCTCACTGACAGTCAAACCCCCACCCCGGGATCCTCACTGACAGTCAAACCCCCACCCCGGGGTCCTCACTGACAATTAAACCCCCATCCCGGGGTCCTCACTGAAAGTCAAACCCCCACCCCGGGGTCCTCACTGACAATTAAACCCCCACCCCGGGATCCTCACTGACAGTCAAACCCCCACCCCGGGGTCCTCACTGACAATTAAACCCCCACCCCGGGGTCCTCACTGACAGTCAAACCCCCACCCCGGGGTCCTCACTGACAATTAAACCCCCACCCCGGGGTCCTCACTGACAGTCAAACCCCCACCCCGGGGTCCTCACTGACAATTAAACCCCCACCCCGGGATCCTCACTGACAGTCAAACCCCCACCCCGGGGTCCTCACTGACAATTAAACCCCCACCCCGGGGTCCTCACTGACAATTAAACCCCCACCCCGGGATCCTCACTGACAGTCAAACCCCCACCCCGGGATCCTCACTGACAGTCAAACCCCCACCCCGGGGTCCTCACTGACAGTCAAACCCCCACCCCGGGGTCCTCACTGACAATTAAACCCCCACCCCGGGGTCCTCACTGACAATTAAACCCCCACCCCGGGATCCTCACTGACAGTCAAACCCCCACCCCGCGATCCTCACTGACAATTAAACCCCCACCCCGGGGTCCTCACTGACAGTCAAACCCCCACCCCGGGATCCTCACTGACAGTCAAACCCCCACCCCGGGATCCTCACTGACAGTCAAACCCCCACCCTGGGGTCCTCACTGACAATTAAACCCCCACCCCGGGGTCCTCACTGACAATTAAACCCCCACCCCGGGGTCCTCACTGACAGTCAAACCCCCACCCTGGGGTCCTCACTGACAATTAAACCCCCACCCCGGGGTCCTCACTGACAATTAAACCCCCACCCCGGGGTCCTCACTGACAGTCAAACCCCCACCCCGGGGTCCTCACTGACAATTAAACCCCCACCCCGGGGTCCTCACTGACAGTCAAACCCCCACCCTGGGGTCCTCACTGACAATTAAACCCCCACCCCGGGATCCTCACTGACAGTCAAACCCCCACCCCGGGGTCCTCACTGACAGTCAAACCCCCACCCCGGGGTCCTCACTGACAGTCAAACCCTCACCCCGGGGTCCTCACTGACAGTCAAACCCCCACCCCGGGGTCCTCACTGTCAATTAAACCCCCACCCCGGGATCCTCACTGACAGTCAAACCCCCACCCCGGGGTCCTCACTGACAGTCAAACCCCCACCCCGGGGTCCTCACTGACAGTCAAACCCCCACCCCGGGGTCCTCACTGTCAATTAAACCCCCACCCCGGGGTCCTCACTGACAGTCAAACCCCCACCCCGGGGTCCTCACTGACAGTCAAACCCCCACCCCGGGGTCCTCACTGACAGTCAAACCCCCACCCCGGGGTCCTCACTGACAATTAAACCCCCACCCCGGGATCCTCACTGACAGTCAAACCCCCACCCCGGGATCCTCACTGACAATTAAACCCCCACCCCGGGGTCCTCACTGACAGTCAAACCCCCACCCCGGGGTCCTCACTGACAGTCAAACCCCCACCCCGGGATCCTCACTGACAATTAAACCCCCACCCCGGGATCCTCACTGACAGTCAAACACCCACCCCGGGGTCCTCACTGACAGTCAAACCCCCACCCCGGGATCCTCACTGACAGTCAAACCCCCACCCCGGGGTCCTCACTGACAGTCAAACCCCCACCCCGGGGTCCTCACTGACAATTAAACCCCCACCCCGGGGTCCTCACTGACAGTCAAACCCCCACCCCGGGGTCCTCACTGACAATTAAACCCCCACCCCGGGGTCCTCACTGACAATTAAACCCCCACCCCGGGATCCTCACTGACAGTCAAACCCCCACCCCGGGGTCCTCACTGACAATTAAACCCCCACCCCGGGGTCCTCACTGTCAGTCAAACCCCCACCCCGGGGTCCTCACTGACAGTCAAACCCCCACCCCGGGGTCCTCACTGACAATTAAACCCCCACCCCGGGGTCCTCACTGTCAGTCAAACCCCCACCCCGGGATCCTCACTGACAGTCAAACCCCCACCCCGGGATCCTCACTGACAGTCAAACCCCCACCCCGGGGTCTTCACTGACAATTAAACCCCCACCCCGGGGTCCTCACTGACAATTAAACCCCCACCCCAGGATCCTCACTGACAATTAAACCCCCACCCCGGGGTCCTCACTGACAATTAAACCCCCACCCCAGGATCCTCACTGACAGTCAAACCCCCACCCCGGGGTCCTCACTGACAATTAAACCCCCACCCCAGGATCCTCACTGACAGTCAAACCCCCACCCCGGGATCCTCACTGACAATTAAACCCCCACCCCGGGATCCTCACTGACAGTCAAACCCCCACCCCGGGATCCTCACTGACAGTCAAACCCCCACCCCGGGGTCTTCACTGACAATTAAACCCCCACCCCGGGGTCCTCACTGACAATTAAACCCCCACCCCGGGGTCCTCACTGACAATTAAACCCCCACCCCGGGGTCCTCACTGACAATTAAACCCCCACCCCAGGATCCTCACTGACAGTCAAACCCCCACCCCGGGATCCTCACTGACAATTAAACCCCCACCCCGGGATCCTCACTGACAGTCAAACCCCCACCCCGGGGTCCTCACTGACAATTAAACCCCCACCCCGGGATCCTCACTGACAGTCAAACCCCCACCCCGGGGTCTTCACTGACAGTCAAACCCCCACCCCGGGGTCCTCACTGACAATTAAACCCCCACCCCGGGGTCCTCACTGACAATTAAACCCCCACCCCGGGGTCCTCACTGACAGTCAAACCCCCACCCGGGATCCTCACTGACAGTCAAACCCCCACCCCGGGGTCCTCACTGACAGTCAAACCCCCACCCCGGGGTCCTCACTGACAATTAAACCCCCACCCCGGGGTCCTCACTGACAGTCAAACCCCCACCCCGGGATCCTCACTGACAGTCAAACCCCCACCCCGGGGTCCTCACTGACAGTCAAACACCCACCCCGGGGTCCTCACTGACAGTCAAACCCCCACCCCGGGATCCTCACTGACAGTGAAACCCCCACCCCGGGATCCTCACTGACAATTAAACCCCCACCCCGGGATCCTCACTGACAATTAAACCCCCACCCCGGGATCCTCACTGACAATTAAACCCCCACCCCGGGGTCCTCACTGACAATTAAACCCCCACCCCGGGGTCCTCACTGACAATTAAACCCCCACCCCGGGGTCCTCACTGACAATTAAACCCCCACCCCGGGGTCCTCACTGACAGTCAAACCCCCAGCCTGGGGTCCTCACTGACAGTCAAACCCCCACCCCGGGATCCTCACTGACAATTAAACCCCCACCCCGGGGTCCTCACTGACAATTAAACCCCCACCCCGGGGTCCTCACTGACAATTAAACCCCCACCCCGGGATCCTCACTGACAATTAAACCCCCACCCCGGGATCCTCACTGACAATTAAACCCCCACCCCGGGGTCCTCACTGACAATTAAACCCCCACCCCGGGGTCCTCACTGACAATTAAACCCCCACCCCGGGGTCCTCACTGACAATTAAACCCCCACCCCGGGGTCCTCACTGACAGTCAAACCCCCAGCCTGGGGTCCTCACTGACAGTCAAACCCCCACCCCGGGATCCTCACTGATAATTAAACCCCCACCCCGGGGTCCTCACTGACAGTCAAACCCCCACCCCGGGATCCTCACTGACAATTAAACCCCCACCCCGGGGTCCTCACTGACAGTCAAACCCCCACCCCGGGATCCTCACTGACAATTAAACCCCCACCCCGGGGTCCTCACTGACAATTAAACCCCTACCCCGGGGTCCTCACTGACAGTCAAACCCCCACCCCGGGGTCCTCACTGACAGTCAAACCCCCACCCCGGTGTCCTCACTGACAGTCAAACCCCCACCCCGGGGTCCTCACTGACAGTCAAACCCCCACCCCGGGGTCCTCACTGACAGTCAAACCCCCACCCCGGGGTCCTCACTGACAATTAAACCCCCACCCCGGGGTCCTCACTGACAATTAAACACCCACCCCGGGGTCCTCACTGACAGTCAAACCCCCACCCCGGGGTCCTCACTGACAGTCAAACCCCCACCCCGGGGTCCTCACTGACAGTCAAACCCCCACCCCGGGGTCCTCACTGACAATTAAACCCCCACCCCGGGATCCTCACTGACAATTAAACCCCCACCCCGGGGTCCTCACTGACAGTCAAACCCCCACCCCGGGATCCTCACTGACAATTAAACCCCCACCCCGGGGTCTTCACTGACAGTCAAACCCCCACCCCGGGATCCTCACTGACAGTCAAACCCCCACCCCGGGATCCTCACTGACAATTAAACCCCCACCCCGGGATCCTCACTGACAGTCAAACCCCCACCCCGGGGTCCTCACTGACAGTCAAACCCCCACCCCGGGATCCTCACTGACAATTAAACCCCCACCCCGGGGTCCTCACTGACAATTAAACCCCCACCCCGGGGTCCTCACTGACAATCAAACCCCCACCCCGGGGTCCTCACTGACAATTAAACCCCCACCCCGGGATCCTCACTGACAGTCAAACCCCCACCCCGGGATCCTCACTGACAGTCAAACCCCCACCCCGGGGTCCTCACTGACAGTCAAACCCCCACCCCGGGATCCTCACTGACAGTCAAACCCCCACCCCGGGGTCCTCACTGACAATTAAACCCCCACCCCGGGGTCCTCACTGACAATTAAACCCCCACCCCGGGATCCTCACTGACAGTCAAACCCCCACCCCGGGGTCCTCACTGACAATTAAACCCCCACCCCGGGATCCTCACTGACAGTGAAACCCCCACCCCGGGATCCTCACTGACAATTAAACCCCCACCCCGGGGTCCTCACTGACAATTAAACCCCCACCCCGGGATCCTCACTGACAATTAAACCCCCACCCCGGGGTCCTCACTGACAATTAAACCCCCACCCCGGGGTCCTCACTGACAGTCAAACCCCCAGCCTGGGGTCCTCACTGACAGTCAAACCCCCACCCCGGGATCCTCACTGATAATTAAACCCCCACCCCGGGGTCCTCACTGACAATTAAACCCCCACCCCGGGGTCCTCACTGACAATTAAACCCCCACCCCGGGATCCTCACTGACAATTAAACCCCCACCCCGGGGTCCTCACTGACAATTAAACCCCCACCCCGGGGTCCTCACTGACAGTCAAACCCCCACCCCGGGATCCTCACTGACAATTAAACCCCCACCCCGGGGTCCTCACTGACAATTAAACCCCCATCCCGGGGTCCTCACTGACAGTCAAACCCCCACCCCGGGGTCCTCACTGACAGTCAAACCCCCACCCCGGGATCCTCACTGACAGTCAAATCCCCACCCCGGGGTCCTCACTGACAATTAAACCCCCACCCCGGGGTCCTCACTGACAGTCAAACCCCCACCCTGGGATCCTCACTGACAATTAAACCCCCACCCCGGGGTCCTCACTGACAATTAAACCCCCACCCCGGGGTCCTCACTGACAATTAAACCCCCACCCCGGGATCCTCACTGACAGTCAAACCCCCACCCCGGGGTCCTCACTGACAATTAAACCCCCACCCCGGGGTCCTCACTGACAGTCAAACCCCCACCCCGGGGTCCTCACTGACAATTAAACCCCCACCCCGGGGTCCTCACTGACAATTAAACCCCCACCCCGGGATCCTCACTGACAATTAAACCCCCACCCCGGGATCCTCACTGACAATTAAACCCCCACCCCGGGGTCCTCGCTGACAATTAAACCCCCACCCCGGGGTCCTCACTGACAGTCAAACCCCCACCCCGGGGTCCTCACTGACAGTCAAACCCCCAGCCCGGGGTCCTCACTGACAGTCAAACCCCCACCCCGGGGTCCTCACTGACAATTAAACCCCCACCCCGGGGTCCTCACTGACAGTCAAACCCCCACCCCGGGATCCTCACTGACAATTAAACCCCCACCCCGGGATCCTCACTGACAATTAAACCCCCACCCCGGGGTCCTCACTGACAGTCAAACCCCCACCCCGGGGTCCTCACTGACAGTCAAACCCCCACCCCGGGGTCCTCACTGACAATTAAACCCCCACCCCGGGATCCTCACTGACAATTAAACCCCCACCCCGGGGTCCTCACTGACAATTAAACCCCCACCCCGGGGTCCTCACTGACAGTCAAACCCCCACCCCGGGGTCCTCACTGACAATTAAACCCCCACCCCGGGATCCTCACTGACAATTAAACCCCCACCCCGGGGTCCTCACTGACAATTAAACCCCCACCCCGGGGTCCTCACTGACAGTCAAACCCCCACCCCGGGGTCCTCACTGACAGTCAAACCCCCACCCCGGGGTCCTCACTGACAGTCAAACCACAACCCCGGGGTCCTCACTGACAGTCAAACCCCCACCCCGGGGTCCTCACTGACAGTCAAACCCCCACCCCGGGGTCCTCACTGACAGTCAAACCCCCACCCCGGGGTCCTCACTGACAGTCAAACCCCCACCCCGGGGTCCTCACTGACAGTCAAACCCCCACCCCGGGGTCCTCACTGACAGTCAAACCCCCACCCCGGGGTCCTCACTGACAATTAAACCCCCACCCCGGGGTCCTCACTGACAATTAAACCCCCACCCCAGGATCCTCACTGACAATTAAACCCCCACCCCGGGGTCCTCACTGACAATTAAACCCCCACCCCAGGATCCTCACTGACAGTCAAACCCCCACCCCGGGGTCCTCACTGACAATTAAACCCCCACCCCAGGATCCTCACTGACAGTCAAACCCCCACCCCGGGATCCTCACTGACAATTAAACCCCCACCCCGGGATCCTCACTGACAGTCAAACCCCCACCCCGGGATCCTCACTGACAGTCAAACCCCCACCCCGGGGTCTTCACTGACAATTAAACCCCCACCCCGGGGTCCTCACTGACAATTAAACCCCCACCCCGGGGTCCTCACTGACAATTAAACCCCCACCCCGGGGTCCTCACTGACAATTAAACCCCCACCCCAGGATCCTCACTGACAGTCAAACCCCCACCCCGGGATCCTCACTGACAATTAAACCCCCACCCCGGGATCCTCACTGACAGTCAAACCCCCACCCCGGGGTCCTCACTGACAATTAAACCCCCACCCCGGGATCCTCACTGACAGTCAAACCCCCACCCCGGGGTCTTCACTGACAGTCAAACCCCCACCCCGGGGTCCTCACTGACAATTAAACCCCCACCCCGGGGTCCTCACTGACAATTAAACCCCCACCCCGGGGTCCTCACTGACAGTCAAACCCCCACCCGGGATCCTCACTGACAGTCAAACCCCCACCCCGGGGTCCTCACTGACAGTCAAACCCCCACCCCGGGGTCCTCACTGACAATTAAACCCCCACCCCGGGGTCCTCACTGACAGTCAAACCCCCACCCCGGGATCCTCACTGACAGTCAAACCCCCACCCCGGGGTCCTCACTGACAGTCAAACACCCACCCCGGGGTCCTCACTGACAGTCAAACCCCCACCCCGGGATCCTCACTGACAGTGAAACCCCCACCCCGGGATCCTCACTGACAATTAAACCCCCACCCCGGGATCCTCACTGACAATTAAACCCCCACCCCGGGATCCTCACTGACAATTAAACCCCCACCCCGGGGTCCTCACTGACAATTAAACCCCCACCCCGGGGTCCTCACTGACAATTAAACCCCCACCCCGGGGTCCTCACTGACAATTAAACCCCCACCCCGGGGTCCTCACTGACAGTCAAACCCCCAGCCTGGGGTCCTCACTGACAGTCAAACCCCCACCCCGGGATCCTCACTGACAATTAAACCCCCACCCCGGGGTCCTCACTGACAATTAAACCCCCACCCCGGGGTCCTCACTGACAATTAAACCCCCACCCCGGGATCCTCACTGACAATTAAACCCCCACCCCGGGATCCTCACTGACAATTAAACCCCCACCCCGGGGTCCTCACTGACAATTAAACCCCCACCCCGGGGTCCTCACTGACAATTAAACCCCCACCCCGGGGTCCTCACTGACAATTAAACCCCCACCCCGGGGTCCTCACTGACAGTCAAACCCCCAGCCTGGGGTCCTCACTGACAGTCAAACCCCCACCCCGGGATCCTCACTGATAATTAAACCCCCACCCCGGGGTCCTCACTGACAGTCAAACCCCCACCCCGGGATCCTCACTGACAATTAAACCCCCACCCCGGGGTCCTCACTGACAGTCAAACCCCCACCCCGGGATCCTCACTGACAATTAAACCCCCACCCCGGGGTCCTCACTGACAATTAAACCCCTACCCCGGGGTCCTCACTGACAGTCAAACCCCCACCCCGGGGTCCTCACTGACAGTCAAACCCCCACCCCGGTGTCCTCACTGACAGTCAAACCCCCACCCCGGGGTCCTCACTGACAGTCAAACCCCCACCCCGGGGTCCTCACTGACAGTCAAACCCCCACCCCGGGGTCCTCACTGACAATTAAACCCCCACCCCGGGGTCCTCACTGACAATTAAACACCCACCCCGGGGTCCTCACTGACAGTCAAACCCCCACCCCGGGGTCCTCACTGACAGTCAAACCCCCACCCCGGGGTCCTCACTGACAGTCAAACCCCCACCCCGGGGTCCTCACTGACAATTAAACCCCCACCCCGGGATCCTCACTGACAATTAAACCCCCACCCCGGGGTCCTCACTGACAGTCAAACCCCCACCCCGGGATCCTCACTGACAATTAAACCCCCACCCCGGGGTCTTCACTGACAGTCAAACCCCCACCCCGGGATCCTCACTGACAGTCAAACCCCCACCCCGGGATCCTCACTGACAATTAAACCCCCACCCCGGGATCCTCACTGACAGTCAAACCCCCACCCCGGGGTCCTCACTGACAGTCAAACCCCCACCCCGGGATCCTCACTGACAATTAAACCCCCACCCCGGGGTCCTCACTGACAATTAAACCCCCACCCCGGGGTCCTCACTGACAATCAAACCCCCACCCCGGGGTCCTCACTGACAATTAAACCCCCACCCCGGGATCCTCACTGACAGTCAAACCCCCACCCCGGGATCCTCACTGACAGTCAAACCCCCACCCCGGGGTCCTCACTGACAGTCAAACCCCCACCCCGGGATCCTCACTGACAGTCAAACCCCCACCCCGGGGTCCTCACTGACAATTAAACCCCCACCCCGGGGTCCTCACTGACAATTAAACCCCCACCCCGGGATCCTCACTGACAGTCAAACCCCCACCCCGGGGTCCTCACTGACAATTAAACCCCCACCCCGGGATCCTCACTGACAGTGAAACCCCCACCCCGGGATCCTCACTGACAATTAAACCCCCACCCCGGGGTCCTCA